>VXBU01011330.1:301816-373235 GCA_013400315.1 Bombycilla garrulus | reverse complement strand
GCCCCCGCCGCCGCCGCCCCATTGGCCCGCTCCCCGCCCGGCCGCCACGCTCTGCGCTCCCATTGGCCGCGCCGCCGCCTCCACGGGAGAGTTGGCGGCCGCTGATTGGAGGGAGGCGGCGGAGCGCCGGCGCGCGGCGCGGGTCCCCGCCCCCCTTGGCTGCCATCTTGGGTAAGGGAAGGGCGCTCGCGAGCGCTCCCTGAGGGCGGCCGCGGGCGCCATCTTGGAAAGGGGCAGATCCTCGCACCTGTGGGCGGGCGGGGCCTGCCCGGGCCCGGCTCCGCCTTGCGCCCGTCTCCGAGCTGTGGCGCGGCGGTGTGGGGCAGCGCAAGGTGAGCCCGAGCGGTCGCTCGAGGCCCCCGAGTAGCGTGGAGTCCGTGAGGCTGTGTTTGGGTGCCCCGGAGGTCGGCGGGCAGAGGAGCCGCGTGGACAGGTTCGTGGGATGGGGTCTTGTGAGGAGTGGGAGCGGCAAGGACGGGCTCGGTGCCAGCACGGTGGCTCTGGGTACACCTTGTGAGGTACAAGGACTGGACGCTTTGAGATGGGAGAGCTGAGAAGTCAAAATAGCGGCCTGTGTGCACTCGTTCCTGGCTTCCTGGGTGGACGTTTTTGCAGAAAGAATTCTTTTTGTTTAATTCCAACTTAATATCCTAATTGCTGGGTCTACCGCCTTTTTCAGGGACATTGGGGGATTCTTGGGGTTGTACTGTGCCAGGGCTAGGAGTTGGAGTTTGGTGATCCTTGTGGGTCTTTTCCAACTCAGAATATTTTGTTTCTGTTCTGAAAGCCCTCACAGTTTATGCCGTTAGCTACCTTCAACAACCCCCAACATCGTGAGTTTATAACTGAAATCCCCTTGAAGTTGGGAGAGGAGCGCACACCTGCTCCTCGTGAGGCTGTATGTGTAACTCTGTATCCTGGGATACCATTCCAGTGAAAGGGAGAGGCAAGCCCTGTGCTACAGCAAGGGAGCTCCCATGGAGCAGGCTCTTGAGGCAGCCTGGTGGGGCAATGCCTGATCACAATTTTCTTGCAGGCCATCAGCTGCAAGTGATAAGCCTGACGAGGTGAGACAGGCAGTATGGGGAGGAGGAGCACCTGATTCAGGAAAGGTCACAGCAGGTGAGCAGTAATTAGGACACTAATTGCCAGTGAGACTACATCATATGTTTGTTAGGAGAGGTGGTTTTGCACGTTTCTAGATCTTGTTATCTCTCCAAATGTGGTTATGAAGATCAATATTATTAAGTCACTCCATAGTGATTTCCAGAATTACTCAGTATCAGTATACTTTAGGAAGATTATTGGCTTTTTTAACCTTAGGTTCATTGCCCACTAAAGTCACTTAGCTGTGTAGAGAAGTGGTGGCCTAAAGTGCCCTTGTTTCTTATCAGGACAGTGGCCAAAAGAACTGTGAGATGAAGTGGCTTCTTAATTAGGGGAAAACAGGGCTTAAATTTGGAATTAGGAGACTTTAGAAGGGTCATGATAAGGACAGAGTTTACCTACCAAAACAGTGCAGTTATGAAACATCTTCAAACTAGAAACTTTATACACTTTTATGGAAGAGTGATTTAATTTGGTTGGATTGGGAAATGGGCCTCTGTATTTCAATATGGGATCCTCAAATCGGTCTGAGGAAGAACAAGAACTCCTTTGGTTTTGTTTTGTTTGGGGTTTTTGTTTGTTTTGTTTTGTTGGGGTTTTTGTGGGGTTTTTTTTCCTTCTTTTTATTTATAGTTTGTTTCAGCAGCTAGAATGGATTCCTTGCATTTTACCTTGTGCTTCTTTTTGATCCGTGGTGAGGTTTTTGGGGCCCTGCTTGTTCCACCACCCTCCAAGCTCTGTTCTCTAGAGCATTAGAGATTTGTCCTGGCTGAGCCCTGGGTGAGGGAGAGTTTGTGCTGGTCCTCACTGTTGTTTCTTCCTAGTATCCAATCTGACCCTGGTCTTTGTCAGTGTGAAGCCATTCCCTCATGTCCTTATCACTCCAGGGCCTTGTCCAAAGTCCCTCTCTGCTCTCTTGGAATCCTTTAGGCTTTGGAAAGTGCTCTGAGGTCTGCCTAGGACTGTGTGTGCTCTGGGCTGGTCAGTTGAGTTCTTTTGGCTGGGTGGGTCTGTGGGGATTGGAGTGGTTGGGAAGTGCAGGTAATCAGAGGATGTTCCTGGCAGCTGTGGAGCCTGGGGCTGTGCTGGCTCTGCCCTCTGAGAACACAAATTTCTTCCAGCCATGGGGGAGTGAAGGAGCTCAGCCTCAGATGCTGGGCTGTGGGGACAGAGAAGTGAGTTCTGTCAGGGGGAGGGAGGATAAACAGCTTGGGAAAAGGTAAAGCAGTACTGCTGTGAATGAATGCTGAAGAGAAAAGGAAGTGTAATAGATCTACTATTCCAAATTTGGGCTTAATTTATGTGGGATTGACAGTAAAGCCCATCAAAAGGGAGAAGTGGTGTGTGAACCTTCTCTTAAGACACTGAGCTCAGAGCTCTCTCTGCCTTGGGAACTCTGTGTTTGTGTCCATGGCTTGTTAAGAATCATCTACAAATGGAGGCACATTTATGCATTAGTTGTAGAAGGCTGAATCTTTCATCTGCCAGGTTAGAGTCATTTCTAGAGGTTTAATTTCACCTCTTATCAGCTTCATAATGAAATTCATACTGAGTCGGACAAGTCATATTGAAACTGTGCTGAAGTTTTCTTATTTAGATAAGAAGAGATATTTGGACATGGGATTTAGATTTCAATCTGACTAGCAGCTAAAATAAAGTACTGGGTTTACACTGAAAAAATTGTTCTGTTGGTTTTAGAGTATTTTTTAAACTTTTGTTTAAAGCTGAGGGCTTCACAACATCTTTTGTTGTGCCACAACAGAGTTTTTATTTCCTGTGCTTGGTTAATAAATAGTTTTTATCTGAATAAAAATTACTTAACTAAGATTTAATAAGCTGGCTTAGAAACAGTCTCAAAGGGTCTGATTGAAGACAGGATGAAGGGTCTGGATCATAAATCCTAGGAGGAGTGGCTGAGGGTACCTGGGTGTTCAGGCTGGAGGTCTCATCACTCTCTTGAGCTGAAGGGTTGTAGCCAGGAGTGGGTCAGCTTTTTCTCCCAGGGAACAAGTGACAGGAGAAGAGGAAATGGCCTCAAGTTGTGCTAAGGAAGGTTCAGATTGGATATTAGGAAAAATTTCTTCACTGAAAGGATGGTCAAGCCCTGGAACAGACTGCCCAGGGAAATCCCTGGAAGTGTTTAAAAAAAAACAAGTGGCTGTGGCACTTCACAATATGGTTTAGAGGGCAGAGTGGTATTTGGTTGAAGGTTAGACTTGGTCATCTTGGAGGTCTTTTTCAACTAGAATGAGTCTATGATTCCATTCCATGACTGATACAGACTTCTCCAGGCATCAGGTGAACATTTTAGCTGTGCACATTTTAATACTTTAGATGCTGTACTGTGGTACAGTTTCTCCTCTCAGTATTAGTACGTGGTGTGTGCAAAGGGTGCCTTGGCAGTCCATGCACAGCCTGGGCCAGCTGAAGAGTCAGACTTGCTGCTAAATGACTTTTGAGACAGGTTTCAGACGTTTTTTTGGTGGTTTGTCAAGGCATTAAAAGAGTTATTTTGCCTCTTGTACAATGTTCTGGTTTATTAGTGGTAATGGAAGAAAATTTGGGATCAGGAGCCTGTAGAAGTCACCATAGCTCTGAATTCCCAAATCCTGTGTTCCTACATGTCAACTCCTATTCTTTCACATCTATTCTGTTAAAATGATCATTATTTAAGTACTATTGCAATAAAAGAGTGGCAATCTTCTAGGCAGTTGAGACAGTCGTGGTTTAACCCCAGCTGATAAGGCAGTGGCACCCAGCCACTCCACAGCTGTCCTGGAGAGAACTTAGTCTCTGAAAGGATTGCCCCAAAGCTGCTCTCGGGTCTGTTATAAGTGCCACTAGCCCAGGAAGGGGCTGTACCTGCTGCTTGCTTCAAGAGGCTGGTATTAAATAACAGAGTCAGCTCCAAGAGTAACATAGAAGCTGTTCCCTCACCACACACAAAGTCCTTTTGGCTGCCCCCTGTTTTTCTCCTTCACACCAAGGTGGGAAGTGGAGGCTGTTCCTTGTCTCTTGTGACGGTTTGGAGCAGCCTGAGGATAGCCCTGCCTCGAGGACAGCAATGACCATACAGCTGTACTGTTTTAATGTCAGGTATTAATCTTTAATTCCACATCACAGCAGTCGAGTGAATGGGTAAGGGAAAGGAACCCAAAACAAACGGCAGATATTTACATCTAAAATTCACACCACTTATTTGTTGGTTCTGGAAACATGCTATCACAATATATACAATGAAGTACCTTTAGGACACTTGTACAAATTAATTTTTTTTCCTTTTGAATTTGATTTCCATTATAGATAAGATAGCTGTTTTCATTTTATTTTAAACATGAATACACAAAAGAGAAGTGGTTAGAGGTTTTTGCCTTTTTTTTTTTTTTAAATAAGCACAGAATGCCAGAGGTTAAAAACACATTTACAGGGCAGAATACCAGTCAGACATCACAATCTATACATTTTTTGCTCAATTTCCTGTACAAATACACAGCATTCAAATGGGGGTATTTACAAAGAAGCATGACCAGAGGAAATTTTAAATATCACATAATTTGTTTCCCAAAGGCTCTTGCTCTCTCCAGCCTCCCCAGTTTTGGCTGATACTCCCACAGAAGGGATATGCAATATCCCTTACCTAAAAAAGGGTAAGTAAGCTAAAAACCAAACAGAGGAAAATACAAAAAAGGATCCGAGTCTTGCATACAGCAATAAAACCAACCAAACTATTGAAAAAAAAAAAAAAAAGGTAGGATTCAGAGAAATTGTTTTAATTGCTTTTCTTCTATCACTGTAGCTTCTTCTCAATTTTGTTTCAGGTGGGGCCAGCAGGTACACTGACAACGGAGAGATTTATAGCAGAATTCCACCAATTTTTCTCAGGAATGCACATGCTATTTTGTTATGCAAAGAAAACCCAATGAAGGCAAGTACACTGAGGTTTGAATTAGAGTTAGGTATAGAATGTCAAGGTCCTGTTCAAAACATCCTGTTGCTGTGGTTTGTACAAGGAATCTTCAAATCCTACTGGGCAAATGCAACAACTGCTGTTGCTTCCACCTACTCCAGGACTGAGCTTGACATTGGAGTTGTACTATGCTAAAAGACACCTCACCCTACAGAGAAATAGTAGTTCCAGGCAATGTTAGTTCCAAGATTCACAAAATCTTAATAATAGCATTTCTATCTCCTGCTCCCTTTAAGGCAAACACTGAAAAGGGAGACAGAATACTTGGTAGATATCAGAACAATAACAGAAATTTAACTCCAGAGAGGCTTAAATTTGGTAAATTCAGCAATTTATTCCACCCTTCTTTATATGGACCTGCCATAAATTAGGTGTTTGATCTTCGATTGATCTTCAAACCCTTGCACATACATTGGAATGCCAGACTCCCCAAATGGACTCACTGCTGTTGTACCAGGTCTCTAATCAGAGCAAGATGATGCATTTCCAGAGACTGATTAGAGCTCTGGTGGGCAGGTTTTGCAGCTGCCTGGGACTCAGTCCCATGGTAATTGCATTCTTGATTCTGCAAAGTTTTGTTTGCAAGACCTGGTGCTTTTTCACATTAAGGAAACTCGGTAAGTCACTACATTTACTACTTTTAGTCTTGCTGCCAGGAAAAAAAAACGAAACTGGGGCAAGGGAGATGGAATTAAAACTCAGTTCCTTTAAGAACTTCACTGGAAGAGTCTCAGTGGGATTGGAGGATAGCATATGTGAAAACATTTCACCCTTTTCTAAGGAGTTACCTTGACTTACCTTTACTGAAAATATCAGTTGTTTTCCTACATTTGTTCTATACCAGAGATCCAGCTTGGTTTGTTAACACTGAAGACTGTTCCTAGCATTGGAAAACTCTCCTTCCTGCTAAAGATGAAACATCCACTTTAGGCCAGATTTTATTATCATTGTTTAAGTTGTGAAGGATATAATGATTACAAGCAGCCTGTGTTAGTAACAAAATAGAGGAAGCAAGAGAGACTTTGTTCCAGCCAAATAGGCCATTTAAGAAACAAATCCATAACTTAGGAGTTTTGCATGGGCTAGAGCTTGAGAAAGAAAACAAACAAATCCTCTTAAAGTCCCCTTCATACGACTGCTGAGTCCAGACTTTACACAGCCAGACCATCTTTAGCTAGTTCAGAAACCACGTACTCTGCCCAGTCACTGTATTTAGAGGTAGTGCTAAAGGTGACCTGTAAAAGATTTATAATAATCCTTTTTTGCTTCTTTATGCTGTTTTTAGCAGGAGAAACTGAGCAGTTAAGCAGGAATTCAAGATGTTGAGTGCTGTTCCTGTTTCTGGCACTAATTTATTTATATGGTGGAGGTCTTACTTGAATGTGCTTCAGATTTATCAGTGGTAGAAAAGAGGGAGGGCTGTTTCCATCCTACAGAGTGTGCTTTGCAGTCTGCAGGTCAAAAGGTTGTAAAGAAGGCTAAAATGTGTGCGTGTGGGGGGCAACGGAAAGGAAGGTGGTTTCATCTAAAAACATTAAATATTTGATACTATTTTGATTGAAAATTTCTTGAAAAGCGTGAAAACAGGAATAAAAGGTTTCTTAGAACCAAGATCTTTTCTTTGTAAAGAACAATATTACCCACAGATTTTATTTTCCTCCTGAACTGTGCAAGTACTGATCCAAAGGCATGTTTTGTGTTCATAGACCTGTACTGTCTTCAGCTCTGCAGAGTTCTGGTTTGTGTGGTGTGGCTTGGTGTCCCCCTCAATGTCCTTCAGCCCTTTCTAGAGCTTATCAATAAAAAACATGGGATGGGGAAAGGTTGTATTGCTGTCTGAGGAGAAGAGGAAAAAGAAATCAACCTTCCAGAAGAGAGGAGCAGCAGCTCTTACTACACATTCTAAAGAAGCAAAAGAGGAAACAAACACTTGTTCTTTACAGGTTGCCTTTAAGGTCCCTGGCTCTGGGGTGTACACTTGATACCGGGCATTGCTCAAGTCTTGGTGTTTTCTGTCTGCTCTGAGAGTGGGAGATTCTTTCTGCACACCAGCTGCAGTGAGTTGTTGGGAGGGACTGAGGATATTGAGTTAACAGGAATGAATCTCAGCTCCTGGGTGATGGAAGTTGGTGAGAATTATGATGTTCAGCCCTGAGGCAAGGATTGTTGGATATGATGCATTTAAGCCATCTTTTCTTTACTGGCTGGGTCATCAACCAGCTTGTGGCATGAGAAAATCAATTTGGTTGGTTTTGTTTTAATCTGGAATAGAAATGCTGGTGTCAACAGCCTGCCCAAAGCTGGGCATGGGAAAGGCCTACAATGAGGTTGTAGCTCCAGTAGCCACCAACCTCCTCTCGTTCTGTAGCACAGATGAATAACACAATTCCCATGAGAAAGCAGGTTGGCTTAGCCAGTGAAAGCAAAATTTAAGAAATGAAACAGTACATAAAAAACAAAGGAGGCAGAGTTTGTTGGAAATGATATCTTGGAGATCAGTGCATCAGCACTGCTTAGATTGCCTCAGCACCTATGAACCAATGCAGGGAGATCACTGCACAGATATGTACAATCCTGCTCTCAAAAGAGCCAATTTCTTCTTAGAATTGCCATCTTTCCACTGCCTGCAGCTCATGCACCTTCCAGCCTGACAGTTCATAGAATCCCTGATTTCAGCAATGAGCTTTCAATTCTGTACAGCAAAGAAATATGTCCCTAGTGCAACTGCTTCTACTCATGTGCGTCTCAGAACTGGGAGGAAAGCAGGTTCCAAATCAACTTGCCACATTCCCCCCGTTTTCCCCTCCACTTAAAATTGTATTTTTCAGCTTCTGCAAGTCTCTATGGCTCGTATGCCGTATGATGTGGTCAAGAAACTGCAGAAGGAATAAACTGTCCACTGCACAGAAAGTTAAAAAACATAACGGAAAGGTGTAAAAAGAAATTAAAAAGGAAAGCAGCAACCTGCCATGCTGGCCCAATCGCTTTTGTGGGCTTCAGACATAACCTTGCGGCAGTAGAAAATCGGTTTGCTGTTCTCCGAGTCCTGCTCTGTCTCTGTCGTATCCAGACCTGGAATGCCAATGCCAGCTGTGTGAAAGGAGCTGTCCCTACTGCTCGCTGATGCCGTGCTCCCACGCCACCCTGGCCTGCTCTTCCTTCCCACCGCTCACTGGCTGGGACACTTTGCGATGCAACGGGCGGTGTTTGTCATCATCTTCAATGATCATGCCCTCCTCGTTCTCCATGTTTGGCAGCCGGGAGTGGTAAGGTTTGGGGGGTAAAGCGGGAGGGTCCATGGCGTCCTGAGGAATGACTCCAGATGGAGCAGAGTGGCTTCGGCATGGCTGGGATTTGAGCGACTCCAGGACATCAGGCTCAGAGAGACTGTACCTGACAGGGAGGTAGGGTGTCTCTAGATCTTCATCAGTGTTCCAGGCCTGGCTGGGCACAGAATCCATGGTGTCTGTGCGAGGAGGTGGTTCAGAAGAATGTCCAAAATTGCTCTCGCTCAAGGAAGAGACACCACTGCTGGCACTGCCGGATAAAGTGGAGTTACTGCCATCCAGGCCAGACTGCGGACTGGTGGGCGATGCAGGGATAGGATGAAGAGGGGACTGTTTGGAGAGAAACAAAACCAGGTTAAAATTGACATTGATTGCAATGCTGCATCTTGTGCATTGATCCCCATTTCAGCTTTTGACAGTGTTGTTAACAACGGCGCATTCCATTTGTGTTCAGGATGTCAAGGATTATTGGTTTACATGTATGGAAGTACCACTTGTGGGCAAACAAGTGCACTCAACAACACCAGAGCTGTTAGAGAAACAGCAGCTGGGCTGAAATCACAGCTATGGTGCAGAAAAGGAAAAGGGAAGGACCTACAACCCATGAGTTATTTCTGTAGCATTCAGCTGTGGAATAGCTTAAGAGCTTTCAATGGGTTTTCTCATGTGCAAGTTACTAGCGTGTTAAAAACTTTCTGCACTCAGAAGCTGCTTGTTGGGAGCAGAGAAGGGGGTTCCCTTTCAGGAGCCCATTGCTGTCCTACATCCCTCTCTGCTTTCCTGCCATTACCTTGCGCAACGTTCGAGCGGGCAGTGCCGGAGGAGCATCACTGAGCTGGTGGTGGAAGGCATCGAAGTGCAGTGAGTAGTGTCCTGGAACGAGACAAGGGTCAGAAATGCAGACTTGTGCTGTTTCATTGCAGACACAGAACTGGGTTTAGCTCTGCAATACTAGGTAACAGCTCCAAACGCTGCTACCTCCAGCCTAGGGCTGCCTGATGGATACTGCGGAGTGCATCTGTCACACACAGGCTGCCAAGGAGAAATTAAGTGCAGAGAGGGATTTTTCACCACTCCATTATCAAGGATCTCATGGCAAGGCAACAGGCTCTTAAACAATGAACATTTGAAGTTTCATTTAATAGCTTTAATAGCTTTTAATACTGCTAAAGTTGGTCATTGGTAATAAGCCACGCCAAGCTTCAGCAATCTCACACTTTATTCTAGTCCCAAAGTACACACAAGTCCACGCTGCTTAAGGACTGCAAGAATTTGAAGATTTGGAAAAAAAATTGGAAAACCTAGCAGACCAGGAAAGACTGCAGGATTTTTGGTTTTGGTTGTTTTTCCAGGGGCTGGGGGGGCAAAGGCTCTAGTCAGTGTTTAGGTGGTCTGGATTGGAGTGTGTGTGACTGCAGGGAGGTGCAGCAGGCCTGCTGGGCACGTCCTTACCATGGGGCAGGCTTCGGGGAGGCACTGGTGGGGCCAGGGTGCTCCCAGCGTGGGCAGACAGGAATGGCAGCGCCTCTCGGCTTCCGCTGTCCAGGCTCCAGCTACTGGGTGCTGCTGGCACCGCTGAAGGATTGAAACACATGGAACTCGGGTAACAGGACTGGGAGTTTGTGGGGCCAGCGCTGGCTTTCCACTGTGCTCTTCAGCAGCAGAGAGATTCCAGGGACTCAGTGAATAGCAGGATTGAAAGCACAGAAAGGCTACAGAGTGTTAAGTTTAGAGATGCTTTGTTAAGGAAGTGGGAGTTAGGTGATCGCAGGGTTAGTCTGCCCAGCTCCTCTCCATCCCTGGGCTCATTTCTAGCAAATTTGAAGAGCAGTAGGACTCTGGCAGGTTTTTTTTGCAAATCAGCCTGGAGGTAAAAATGAAATCCCACCAATGGAACAGTGGCTGGGTCTGAGGTGTGAGCTGTCCTTGGTGGGGAGTGGTGACAAGTGAACATGGCAAAACCCTCTGGAAACAGGATGGCCTGTGGCTGCACTGCAGGTTCAGTGAGGACTGAATAAAGGACATGAAGGAAATTATACCTCAGTCTGTTTCAATCTGTTGCAAAAGAAATGACTTCAAAGCTCCAACTTAGCAACAGAATCGATCAAGAACTTTAATGACAAAATATTTAAAAACAATAGTTTGGCCCCCTTGTATTACAAACCTCCTCAAGAGATCAAGTCTTTGTGAATCAGGAAGTATAGAGAGAGCAATGCTTGCTGCATTTAACAGAGGGTGAGTATTGTCGTCATGGACTTGATTTATCATGGAAATAAAAGCTGGTTCTTGACATGAACATGAACCTTTTTCAAGATCTTGAGAATCCTGTCAGCCTTGAACATTATTAAAATGCACTTTCCTTCCTGCCAAACAAGACTTGATTTATTCTGAGCAGAGACGTGATAGTTGTATGTTTATTTAAAAACAAATAAGCAACTGCAATTTCTTCAGATTAGTAAAGAAAGAAAAAAATGTAATTAATTGAGCCTGTCAAAGAAAACTGAGATAAAAGTAGCTTTTTCCATCTTCGGTTTGCAAAATGGAAGCCTGGAGCAATAAACCTGGAGTTTGACATCTGAAGAGGATTTCTCCGTAATTAAAATGCCTGCAGCCATTTTTGGTGCATTTCTTTCTAAAATGACTTTGAAAGGTTTCTCTCTTTTTTTTTGCCTTCCTAGTTCATGAGTTAGCATGAGCATGGGTTCCCCAAGGCCTAAAATTCCCTAAAGTAAAAAAGATCACAAAGTGATAGCTTCATAAGGCAGAACAAACCCCATAAAAATATAAAAGTAAATGTTGTATTTTTTAAAAAGGGAGACTCTCAGCCTGAGACCCTGAGAAAGGCATATGAAGAAGACACTAAGAATCTTGACAGAGAACAGGTTCAAACCAGGGCCTACCTCTCTCTATAAGTAATGTGGCTCCAGATGGATTTTCCCTGTACACGTGGCAGAGTGCTCTAATTTCCACTACTACACTTGGTGTCAGAGGGACAAGATGCACAGCAGTGCCAGCCTTGCTCATCTTCTGCCATATCCTAGCATCACGTGAAAGGGACAGAAAACCTGATTTACTTGGCCTATAGAACTATTGTTGTGCTTATTGTTTTGGGTTTATTTAAAACACTGAGATGCAGAATGAGAACGTGAAGAAGAATACATGGTATCCCAGTGAAAAATCCTTTTGTGCTTTCTCAGCGTTCCCTCCTTCACGGCCTTTTGAGAGTATTTAATAGCGCTGGAAGAAGGTGAGATGATTCTGAAGAATAGCTGCTGCCCGTTAAAACCAGTGTTTCAGCCAAAATGCTTCAGGGAAGAAGCGAAGCAGAGAGCTCCCAGTGCTGTGACTTAGCCCATGTCTCTCTCTGACAGTGCTCAGTGGCCAAGCTGAATGAGTGGGGAAGCTGCATTTGAACCGTTCTGCCCCGGGTGACTGATGTCAGCACTGTCACTGGGAATCACTCAGCAGAACTTCTGACATTGCCAGGAGGGCTGGGGGAACTCGGGGCCCTGACTGCTCACAAAATCCAGGGCAGATGGCATCCCAGCCACATCCAATGGTGAGGGCTCAGGCTGCCAGGAACACCTGTAACTGCATTTTGCCACCAGCCAGGCACAAGAGCTGGGATTCCTGCCTCACCATTCCCACTGAGCATCACCTGTGTCTTTTGTGGCTTCTTAGGGATTCTGTCTTCGATCTCATGGCACTGAATACCACACTTTTACATAATATCACCCACAGATGCAAATTCAAGTATTTTTTCCTAGACAGAAAATAAATATTTATCTACTTTCCTTTTCCAGACCTTTCTCCTGTTCAGTACAAAGATCTCACCATGTCTGTAATGTGTTTGGGTCAAACTAACAGCTGAGCTGGAGCTCTTAATCCCTCATCCCCAATCCTAACTCTCTTGTCATCACACATTGTTGTCATCAAGTCATCATTCTGCCATTTATTCAGAACTGGTGTTGGTATCTATTTGGACTGCTCATGTTGAAGTAGGGGATTCTGATCTATTAGAAATTCTAAAATAAAATTTGGATTTTTTTTTTTTTTTCTTCTAAAGATATAGTTTAGTTCTGGCACAGTTACTGAGACAAAAAGACAGATAAAAATCTGAGTATATAATGTAGGTCAGACTAGAGAGTTACAGTGGTCTTTCCTGGCCTTAAAAATCCTTTAAGATACCATTTTTCCCAGCCATGACTGTTGCTTGCTTAGGCAGCCTCCTTGTCTCAGATTTTGATTCAGGAATTTTGTCCTTTTCTGCCTTTTCAGGATGCTGCCTTTCAGATAATTTTTGAGCCCATTGTTTTGTCCATAGCAGCTCCTTCTCTCTTACACCAAACAAATTCTTTCTCCTCTTTCAGGCTTTTTTTTTTCTTTTTTTTTTTTCCCTGAAGGGACTCTGCCTGTTTTTTCAAAGGAATGAGTCAAAAAAATAAATGATAAATAAATATAAAACTACCTCAGAGAGGGATTACAGGGAATGTTTGTATTTTGAGAATAAATGTGTATTAAAAACCAGTATAACTCATGAATAAAAAATACAGTCCAAATCTTGGGCTGTTCTTCGATAACTTCTCATTTGCTGCTTTGCAAGTTTGCTTGACAAAGGCTGCAGGAATTGTTTGAATTACAAAATGCTAAACTCAGAAAGCTTTTTGAAATAGGGAGGTTTGTGCCGCCCCACCCTTCTGCGAAGGCTCTGAAATGACAGTAGGTTTGGCAGAAGGCCCAGTTAATTAAACTGTTAATTAGAAAAGTGTGAGAGAAATGCACTCTGCCAGGAAATGCAGAAGCCCATTTGTTACTTGCTGTAGCATGACCAGAGGAATAATATTTTAGCAAGCATGCATGCTGAAGAGGAAAAGCAGTACCTTTCTCAGCCACAGACAGGTTGGGATCACTGCAAGGTTTGCATGGTCCGATCATTTGCTGGATCAAGGCGCGCTGGAAATTTGGAGGCTAAGAGAGAAGAAAGTTAGCAAAGAAGAGTTAAAAAATAAGTTACGGGTCAGCTGGGGAAACATGGGGACATTCTGTTCCTTTTTTTTAAGCAAAGAAGTTTTTTAACTAAAGATTCCCTGGGAACCTTAGGCTGTGCCTACATTGGCAGGTCCTGCAGTACAGTGTGAGGGGACCTCTAGGGTGTAACAGTGCTGAGGGCCCACAGTTCCTGCTCTCTGGAGGAGTTATTTCAGACTAGCTCTAGCCTGGCCTTGTGCCCTTTAGCAGCTGGAATACACTGTCTGCCCTCTGAAGCTTGTCTTTGGTTTAGTTTGTACATTGACTTCGCATGAGACAGCTCTCCAATGCAAACTGAAGTGTGAGAGGTGGACAGGATCAGGAGATTCCCTTCAAAAGTGCAGGCCAGAGTGAGATTTAAATGCAGGCACACTTTTCAATTTGTCCAGAGAAATCAGGGCACAGATTTTTTTGGAGACCTTGCATCAGTATATTGTTTCAGTCTCTCATGGTTTTTGATACCTCTGGAAATCACCATAAAGTTATTTAGAATCAGCTTGGAGGCTAGACAGCAGGATGGATGGTTCTAAAGAAATAAAGAAAATGATGTGACTACTTGCAATGGATCAGGGCTTACAGGATAAAGTTGGGAAAGTTGAGTCCATTTTCACAGGACATATCTGCTCTTTTAACAGTCACTACAGTTTGTATCACTCAACTGCCACAGTGGGTGCCTCCAGGGGTGGATTAATAGGAAAAGTTCTGCTTCACCTCTGAAAACGATCCTAAGTTGCTGTGCTTTCCAAAAATAAAAAGAAAGCTTTAAGGTGGTCAAAGCCAGTAGAAATACAGCCACAGTTCAGGTGGCTGAAGTGACACAGCAGAAATGGGAGCTGCTACCTGTCCGTTCTCCATGATCGCTGCGGGATACATGGCGCTGCTCGGTCGGTCCCGGTGCGCCGGCAGCAGCATCATCATCTCCCGAGAGTGGCGGTACTTATCTGGTAGAGAGGGAGAGCCTGTAAACAAGTGAGAAAAATCACGTACACGGGACAAACAACAGCCATGTCTCTGCATGCCCAGGGGTCTCAGTCCTCCTGTGCACTTGGCTCGGACGCACGAGCTCACGGGACTCAAGGAAACATGGTGCCGAGCCCACTAAGCAGCTGACTGTTGGTGGGGTGCGTAGCACGAGGATGGAGGAAGAACTGGCTTCCTGTATACAATTAAGGACATAGCACGTAGGGTGTGTAAGATGTGTGTGTCCCTAGTTGTATGTTGCAAAGTGCTTCCTTTTAAACATAAAAAAAAAGTGGGCATCTGTGTGGAATCAGCTGTGGCTGTGCCTAATGCTCCCTTGGCCCATATTGTAGAGTTACAGAAATGCCATAAAATTGTGCATTTTAGGACTGAATGTGGGAGAAAGGGATAAAAGGTTGAGATACACCCTTCAGGTAAAGCAGAACTCTATGGGAAAATACTTCATTCCTTGATTCTGGATAGAGATAAGTGTTACCATTTAATTGGTGCTATCTTGGTCAGCTTCCTCTTGTTAAAGCAAACCAACCCCAAAAATAAATAGCATATTTTATAGATGTGAGAGGCACTTTGCTTACAATGCTGCTGTAATGATGATTGCTACTGTGTTGCTGTACTGAGCCCTTTGATGACACCAGACATTTACCAATGCTTTGAGTTCTATAGTAGGAATAATAAGCTTGATTTATCTATTAGTTGTCATTTAAGATATTGGGGTATTTCATGTAGCAGCTTCCTGGCAGGTGGAATTACTTGGGACTCATGTCCTTCAAGATGAGTGCCACGTAACAATTGCCTTCCGATGTGCAACAGCTGACAGTGGATTTGCCAGAAGAATAATTCTCATTAGTGACTTCCTAAAGTCTGACACTACTGATACACGCAACCCTTGGGATGCACGGTATTAGGCAGGAATAGATGTTGTGAAGCTGCTGAAGTGAGCTGTAATTTGCACTGACTGTTTGACTGCGTCACAAACACGCACTGAACAGATGGCAGCACACAGCGCATTACAGAGCCATGCCGGCTTTTGGGGAATACATGCCCCCTCTGGCAAACTTCCACAACCACACACATTACCTGGACAGCACTCCAACATATGAGCAAAGGCATTGGTGCTGGCTGATGCAGCTTTTACCCCAGCAAAAGCAAACATGCAGTTTTGGGGACTAATATTCAGCACACAGTGGAAGGAACAATGTGTCCAGCAGAATGCAGGATAAAGTCCTACAATTGCAACAATTCCACTGGGGGGCAGATGCCAGATTAATCTACACCCCCACTCTGACATGAACAGTGGCAGAGTATCTGCATTCTAGTCCCGAACTCATTTTCTCCCCAGACATAGAACAGAAACATAATTAGACAACATTTTTTGCTTTTATGTACAACATCAGCTTGGAGAACACAGTGTTAACGCTTTGTGCTGAGTCTTTTCCTCACAGGTCACAGACAGTCCTGTTCTGCAGGACAAATGTTAAGATGCTGAACTTTTAGGTGTGCCCAGAACTACAGCACAGCACAACCTACACTGCAAACTTTTTATTTATCTTGTCATCCTTGCTCTTTTATATCAGAGATGCAAACCACCTCTATGTGCTGTCGGTTTATATGGGATTACAGCCTCAAAAGACCTTGGACAGCAGGACCTGAAAAATCCCACATGTGCTGGCAGAATGTAGTTTAAAACACTGGTACCCTAAATTTGTCATTAACTATAGCTATAAAAATGGTAACAGATTATGCCAAGTGTCCAGTCTGCAAACAAAATTTAAGTATTGCTGCTTTGGACAGATAGAGAGCACAATAACCGTGGCTCCTTTCAGGGACTGGCAAAACTTAAAAAGCAAAGTCAAAAAAAAGCTTTTAAAGCTTCCAGAGCAGCCAGTGGCCATAATAAAATGCTGCAGCATGTGCCAGGGCTTACTCCTTTTAGCATGTAGCTAGGTGCACTTTATGTGTACAGCACTGTACTTGCTAATGAGAAAGAAAAACCTGTGCTAAAGCAAGAGATAGTTTTGCTTTTTTAATTATAAATATGTTAAGCCACTTGTGACAAGTATTAATTTTAAGGAATAAACTGAACATTAATGTAAACTCCAAACTCATTGAATGGCTTCTCCTGGATTAACATTTTTATTATGGTTGTGAAAAGTTTGCTCCTGCACCAAACTGTAATTTTTTTAATTTAAAAATGAGGTTTTAATGTAAGTACATGTATTCTTTCAAAGTGCTGAGTAAGACACCAGAACTCAATTTCTACACCTTAATGAGGGGCAGTATTGAAGGAGCACTGGGGGTGCCTTTAGAGGCCAGTCAAGTGTCATGTGGGAATTGCTTTTTGAGTGCATTGGAGGAGTCCTAACTGTATTTTAAATTCAGTTACTGACAAACCCTAACTCACCCCTAGCTCTCTTTCCGGGTCGCTTCGAGTTAAAGTTTCTCGCTTTCTGAACCCTGGCTTGTGTAACTTTTAGCGGCAGTAAAGTTCAGCAGTGCCTCATGAGCCATCTCAAATGAAGCCAAACTGAACTGAATTTCTTATTGACCTTTTACACAACAACACTGGTGCTTCCCTGACAGGGAAGAAGCTACTCAAGGGTCAAGCCAGGTGAAAACTGAGAGATACATACTTGTCATAATGAATAACTACTGATGACTTTTGTTAGAACAGAATTAGCAAATTCTTGCAGTATTCTAATTTCAGTTCTATTTAAGACTTCTGCTGTAACTTGTGTATATTATAGCTAGTAAATTTTGTTGCCTTAATCTGCAGTTCAGTGATAAAATCAAATCATTGATCAACTTTCCTGATGACTATCCTTTAAAAATTCTTTTTAGATTAATAGCTTAGTTATTTTCTTTGGACAAGCCAAATAATCACCCATGTTGCTATTTTAAAGATCCATAAAAGGGTAATTTTATGGAAGGAAAGAACAATTTAAATTCCTGCTGGATTCTTAATACAAAAGGGCACGGCTTGCTTTGGTCACTGATGGAACTAATTTGTTATAAAGATTCCCATCTCCTCAGGAAAGGACTCTGCAGTAAAACAGAGAAGGTGGTCTAAGGACCTGTATTATCACTTCAATAAATGAGAGAAGCATTTAAAAATCAGGCTAAACCCTAGAAATCCTACCCAACCATGCTCAGGTTAAAGCCACAGGTGACAAAGATGTTAAGTTGATAAATTTAGGTGGCCTTTGTCCACTTCCCATCTGACAGTGTTCAGCTGCAGCATCGTGACTCTCGTAGCTTTGTTGGCAGTCTCAGCAGAAAGGCCAGGGGTTGGATGGGTCATGGAGACTGAACTATCCTCTCACCTCTAGAGGTGGTCCCTCCAGGACAGAGATGAGGCACATGGGTGGGGGCAGCGTGGGGGAACTTGCACAGCTGCCGCCCATGCTGTATCTGCTCTGTGGGTAAATAGAGGGCTTCAGCCTCCAGTGGTGTCAATCCAGCACCTTTCACCAGCGCTAAATTAAAAAGAATATAAATAAATACAAAAAAAAAAGGAAAAAAAAAAGGATAGAGGTGCATTGGCAGAGCTGCGCATGTCATGTCTGTGAAGTACCTTGCTCCAGCCAGTGATACTGGTCTCGTTTTCACAAGCATCAAATTCACCCAGTTAAAATAGAAAACAAAAGGAAAAATCACCAAGGAGAAGAACACAGCTGCATTACCACAGTGGAATTTAAGTATAAGGACTTTTTCTCATTAGGAACAGCTCCATTCCAACAGCAGTGTTGCAGTAACCAGAACAGTGACTGGCACACTGGGAAACACAGATTGCATCTGGGACCTTACTAGAAGTGAAATCCCACGAGTGGGTAATGTCTGAATGCTGTGCTTACCTAATTTAAAAGTGAACAGAACAGCAGAGAAGAAATGTTGTATCACAGGCTACATAAATATTTTTCAACTCGTTACTTCTCTTACTGTTTCTCATTTGAAATGTGTCTGGGTCCCATCCCTGGGAGGTGCTGTTGGCTCACCCAGCAGCCCAGACCTTTTGGAGCATTCGTCACGTTGGTTTCTAAGCAACAGTGAATAATACCGTAAAGAGGGAAGCTGGTGATGCTGTGCAGTCATCAGGCTCAGGAAGACTGTCACAGCCTGTCACAGCCTGTCACTGTGAGCCTGTCACTGGACTTCTAAAGTGGAAAACAGCGTGAAACAGTACAGCACCAAACCCTTCAGATCCCCCCAAAGATTCACATGCCAGCTGAGGCACATCCACTTAGGGATGTCTTCCTGACATGATAGCCCTCTCCTCAGTTCCGTCTTCCCTTTCCTGTAATTCCAGTTTCTGGTTACTGTTTGTCATGATTCTCCTTCCAGCCTTTGGTAATTAGTGCAGCCATTTGCCTTTATTTGAGGATATTCACTTCTCACCTTCCTACTCCCATCTCATCCCTCAATTAAATCACCTTACTGCATCTGTGTCATAACAACAGCCAGTCAATTAGGATTTTACTGGCAGATGGGGCAAAAAAAGCCCCAAGACTGCTTGAGAGAAAGGGCTCTTCTCCATATTCCCTCTCGATCAGGAGACACAGAATTCCCCTGTATGGAAAAAGGGGTAAGATTTAAATGTCAGCCTTTATCTCTGCCTATATCCTGGGCGCCTTCTTCAGATGCCTGTGAAAAGAGGTGTAGAACCTGCAACTGAGAATCCACAATGAGAGGAATAAACCCAAAACCTTGAAGAGAAGTCATGAAAGTCATGAGATCACACGGAGTGGTTTTGCTTCAGCTGGGGAAGAAAATAATTAGCAGTATCAAGACCAGCTACTATAACACAAAGGCAATACGAGTACCCCCAGAGTCTGCCTTTATATTTTTTTCTTCCTTCAAGAATTTCCCAGCAGGGAAGCCCTTCTTTATCTCCATTATTTAAAATTCATATCTTTCAACATTCATTCTATACATCTACTTTTGTGTACATATGTTTCTGCTAAACTGCCTCAAGTCCTTTTTTGTCATAATTTCTTTAAGCTTGTAAAATGATTTCTTTGCCTTTGTCTTCATGATCTCTCTTTTAAGTACTATACCAAGGACTATTCTTGTTTTCCTCTAGACTGCCTGCCACAATTTTGTGGTGGAACAATGGAAATCATTATGAAATTCAACTGCCTGAAACCAGCATGTATTAGAGATACATTCAAAATACGGATGAACAAATGCTTGAATGAAGAATTAAACCATTTGTGAAGAAAAAGTATTGAAGAGGTATTTACATGTCCAAAAAAGAAACAGTGTTACATGTCAGTGTAGGTGGTGTTTCACCTGTAAGTCAGCAAGGTTGCCAGGTTTAGGGAACACCTGCAGGTGCCCCCTCATCAGGGCCTGTCCATGCTTACCTCGAGCACTGGAAGGGGCAGAGTTAATCATCTGGGATGGTGCCGAGTGAGTGGAGCTCAGGCTGGACGTGGAAGGACTAGCCTGGGATGAGGATAAAACAGACACATTGGTGACTGAGCCTTGGTACCTGGGCTTAGGGTAAACAAGCTGCAGGAGGCAGAGACACCATCGAGAGAGACCTGAGTGCATCCCTGTCTGAGCCAGGGCAGCCTCTGCCCAGCTTCAGTACAGGCCACTGCTAACCTGCACTCAGGACTGTGGGACTTGTTCCACCTCCCCAAACCCAAGAGCAACACTAACTGGACATGTTCAACAGGGCAGGTAAACAAAATGGGACAAAAATCTCCCTTTCTGAAAGCAGCAGGGTCACCTTGGATTGCAGTACCAAAGTCACTTCACAAACACAGGAGATTTCTTCCCCAAGTTAATCTAGTGAGTTACTGTCATCTTTCTTGAACAATGTTAGGTTCTACCTATTCAGTTCTTTGGAAAAAAATATTCCAGACAGATCCAAGCATGTGCACAGGTGAAGTATACTGCTCCTAAGCAAAACCCTCTGGAGCACGTTCTGTGCTGTTCCTAGCCACCGCTCCTGGTTGTGCTGGAGCTGTACCTGCATGTGGTACATATCCTCAGCAGTCTCCCCCACAGAACTGTCTGTCAGGATAACCAGGTTTCCTGTTTCACTGGAGGTGTGTGAGGACAGAGAGGATGAGGAGTGCCGGACTGAACCAAGCATGTTCAGTGGGCTGGAAAAAAAACAGACAGAGGAAGGCCATAATTAGTTTTTGAATCCATTTGTGAAGCCTAATTTTTCCAATGTAGTAAGTACCTGCAGTTACCTGCTGCTTTAGGTCACCTCTAGATGTCACACACTTTTGAAAAATCGAGCCAAATAAGCTCAAACAAATCCATAAATGTGGGTAAATATGAAAGAAGTGACAAAAAGATTACAAGTAAAACAGAATAGTACATACGATGCTGAATTTCAGAGCCCTAACCCAGGGTAATGTCACATCATGATCTTGGGTGCAGATTTGTTTTGTTTATAACAGAACACACTGAAACCACTCTCTCTTTTTTTAATGCTAAGATGAGTGGGAGCAGCTTAAAAAAAACATTCCAAAGGAATCCAAGCACAAGACACACAGGTCAAAATCCACTTTTCCTTATTGCATTCATTGGGTCTCAGCATTACAGTTGAAGGCAATTTTGTAGCTGGCAGTAAATTAATACAGCCCAGCTGGTGTGCAGGCTGCACCGTGTTCTTTCTCAGGCAATGAACTTTTCAAACCACAAATACATTGTACACTACAGTATTTCCCTAGTTTGTCCTAAAAATGCCTTTACAAAGTGAGGAATTTTGAGGAAAAAAAAAAGTTATCACCCAGACACTGTTTGTCAACTGCTAAGCCATGGGAGCAGTATAAGCTACTCAGTTTTAACAGCATAAAGAATGTCACTGTCCTAGATCCATGGTCCAACTCTACAGCTTTTTATGCCAGCCTTTAAAACCAGCTAAAATATAGTGACCCAATAAGAAAAACAAACACAGAAGAGCAATTAGCATTTTCAAATAAGCAATGTTGGCTGGATACAAAACCTACTATTTTGTCCTTATAACACCAATTTTTATCCTCTGTCATTATCTCAGATTTAATATATGGGCCTTCAGTTTGAAAAAGCACCACAGGGCCACTTTTTGATGTACTGATCAAAACACCATGGCAGCCTTCCTTGTATTTGGCTTGTGATTTGGTCAGAATTACAAAAATAATGATGTTAACATTTTTGATCCTTCAAAATGGGAACATACTGAGTTGGGTTTAAAAACAAGCCATACAATTTTCCTTTAATGGTAGATAAGGACCCAGTTATTTGCTGTTGGTGCAACAGAAACAGGAGAGGCTTGGACCTCTGAAGTCAGACTGAGTCTGGAGAACTGAGTGGCAGATTTGTGTTTCTGCCCCTACAGTAAAGTGATGGAGTCACGTCTGGAGGTGTTCAGCATTTGCTGCAAGCTGGATTTCTCAACTTTCTTATTCCAATTCTCCAACTTCAGCAATTAGCACTGAATGAAGACAAAAGGCACTTGTGCCTGAACTCATGCTGCCCCTCCCTAGATGCTGGAACCTTGGGAACAGCAAGGCCCTGGACGTGTGGCCAGAAGAGGGCCTTACCTGTGGCGATGCACCAGCTTGATGCTCTCGGGGCTCATGGGGCCGTGCGACACCAGCACGTTGCTGCGGGGGGTGCTGGAGCCAGAGCAGGCTGGGCTCAGCTTATCCAAACCAGGTAACTCCTGCAGAGCAAACACACTTCAGCTGAGCCAGCCATGGCAAACTGCAAGGGCTCTTTATTCATGCTACTTCCAATTCTGGCACTTCTTTTGAAGTGAAAGTCCAACATTTCCTGTTAATCTTCCTCTGTCTTATGCTATGTGAGATAGCAACTGAAAATTAAGCTTTACGGTTGCTCTGTGATACAACAAAGAACGTACAAATATTAAAAATTCTTGCTGAAAGGCCAAGTTACATATTTTCTACAACTGTCTTCCTGCACAAAAATCAAGAACTCCTTTGGTAATTTGGCAGTCCAGTGGGTTCAATCAATGCTGTATCAGCCCAGTTCTTTTGTGAACCTTACTGCAACTGACAGATGTTTAATCATATAATTAAAAAATGGAAAAGTGACAATTGGCTCACGTGGTACAGGCTGGATCGCATCATCTGGAACTGATCTATGAGTTTCTTATGCAAGGGACGCATTTCGGGGTGTACAAATTTCTCATGGACTGCCAGACCCACTCCTAGCACGTGCACCTAGGAGAAAGAAAATGCAACATCAGAAACCCAAATAAATTGTGTCTAAGAGAGAGAATAGAAGCCTGTCCTGCAGTTTTGGCAACGTACAAGGAATATGCCACTGTCCATTACGAGACTGCTGGTAATTAAGCAAGCCTTGGAGTCCTGGCAAGTTCATACTACTCCAACAAGTATTTAAGTGTGAGACAAGTACATTTGTGTCATGTTGCAATGCTTTTCTTAGGCGATAACTGCAAAAAAAATACCAGCTAAGATTGTCTCTGCAGAGAATAGCATTATGTCCTCACACAGATAATGCCCTGCGACAAAGTCTCCTCTTCCCAGTGCCAGGGATGGGGTCTGAGCTGCCAGCAGAGACTTCTAAAAGGAGTTTCTGATAATTGAGATGAACAGCAGCAGTGTATCACACAGTCACTCCTCCTGTTCCTCATTAGTTACTTCTAAAGGTCACTTTTTCAAAGGTCAGACATATAATATTAATGATTGAATGAGATTAGGTCTCAGATGAAAGAAAACAGCAATGATAGGAGGCTTAAGATGTATGTAATTCCCTACATGATCCAAAGTCTGTACAAACAATAACTAATTAATCTTCAAATATCTCCTGAGGATTGAAGGGAGATAAGCATTATTTTACAGATGGGGAATCTGAAATGCAATTCAGTGATTTGTTGAAGAACAAGGCATAGTAGCTCAATTCAGATTTGGGCACATTGTTTAATGGGTGTATCTTGCCAAACTTTCAGTTAAGAGGGATGTGATTATCTGATTTCATTGCCATCAAAGCATCCCGCAGCTTTATCTACCAAGATATTTCAAGGAGACACTATGGAAAAATAAAACTGCAGATAATATAAATAAGCATTAAGTTTTCATATGTGGCTCTGCCACTTTAATCCCAAGCCTGACCTGTCCTGCCTCTGATTATCTTTGAAATAGGAAGACATAGTTTGAAATGCCAAAAATGAATGGCAGGCTTCAAGCAAGATGTTGGATAATAAATGTAGAAAACAAAATTAATGTACTTTCAGCTGAGCTTCACCTCACATCCCATAAGGTGAGTGACTTGTCATGATCTCCTTGCCCACCTCCCTCTTGTTTTTCCTTTGAATGTATTTAGATGTCCGGTACCAAAAACCTTTGCTTCTGAAGTAATCAGTTGGATCTGATGTTTAGACTGACTGCTGACAATTCCAGACAACGTAACAATGTTCTTCTGCACCTGAAAAACAGTACCTGTTCCTGCATGAGTTCCTTGAGCTGGGTGATCTTCTCTGCGTCTCCGGGGTGCTTTGTGATATAATCCTTATCAAAAAAGGCCTGCAGGAAAAGAAACAAAAAAGTGCCTTCTGCTTATGGGAAGGTATTTCATCATAACTTGGAGTCAAAGAATAAAAGGAAAGGTCCAAAAATCTTAGGAAAACAAAACATATTAAGATAAGAGCAGAGCTTAATTTTATTGTTTTTTAGCACTCTGGGATACAGAGAAAATGGTCTTGGCGGCTGGAACGATTCTGTTGAATCATGACTCTGACCGTTTCCCCCTGAGACAGTGATGAGCAATACCACTAAGCCTTGTATCTTCCAGTTATTTGAATTTTATAGTTTCCTTCACATAACTGCCTAGAGCTTAAGGAATTTCAGGAGTAAATTGGCAACTAAGGTAAAGCCTGAAGAGCGTTCTCTCCATGGCTCCGTTGCAAATACACATCCCACACCCCTGAACCACTGCTACAATTTTTCAGTATTTTACCCTAAACCTATTTTTTGCAATGCTCAGTTTAAGTAATAGCTTGCCAGAGATTATGCTGGACAACGTATTGTATTTACCATCATTTTAGTTCTACAGAAGCCTGAAATTAGCCCATCAGCAAAGATAATGGTTCAATAGCACGAATTAGTGGTATTTCCTGATTCCAGACCTAATCAGTTACCACCAGTCCCACAGCCTCTATTGCAAAATGAATTTATAATGTAAGCAGTATTAAAAAAGCTGCTTCACTGTTTTATGTGCCAAGTGAGGATTTGCAGGTAACAGTGTCATCTTGAGAAACCCCACTGTTACCTGTACCTATTTCCATGTGAGATCCCAGCTCCACCCCTGGAGCCTCCTTGCACGTGGCTGTGCAAGCACTGACACAGAATAACCAAGTAGGGGGTGTAACCCCATCTTTAGATAATGCACATGAGAATTTCTTATCTTGCTAAGCCATACTGTCATTGAAACAGAAATGCAAATCAAACTGAGGAAGGGTGATACTCAATGGGAAGCAGAGCCCAGCTCACCTCCTGGTACCGTGCAATTCCCCCATTAACAGCGGCATCAATCACTCCGTTCAGACACATGCTGAGAAGATTAATGTTGCCATGCATTTGTTTATGCTGGTACTGGCTTATCAGTGTCCTCAGCTCCTGGTTTTTGTTCTCAACCACTTGAATGGCGTTTTCCAAAGGACTTACTTCAACCTCAAAGGTAATGAAATAAACTTTAATTTCGTGGACACTTCACTGAGATTTATTATCTTCCTTGTAATGAAATAATACTCCAGGATTGTTCATTGAGCTCCCTTCACTTTTACTGCTTTGTAGAAAATTAACAAACTCCATTGTTGGCAGGGCTGGATTTCAGGTCATTCACTGCAATAATAGATGTCTTTCTGTGTACTGAAGACATGGCAGCAATGCAATTATTCCATCCTTTTGACACTGTCTCCATTATATTATTAACTCATACAATTCCCCTGGTTACATTCAGCAATTATTTAGGTGAAGTGGTAGAAAAAGGATGTATTTAGTCCTTGGTAAACACTATTTTAAACTGCAAGATTTCAGCCCAATGAGTTTTAAGCTGCCTATCCCATGTCCTCAGTAATTCATCATTTTAACCCCCAATTGCAGGAATTATGAATGTTACCAGTTCTCTTCTCTCCACTTCAAACCAACGAGAGATCCCAGGCAAACTGTGAGTCAGGGTCAGAGTGGTGCGTTCAATCCACAAGCTCTGCAAGGAGTAATTGAGGCTGTGAGGAACAGTGAATCACAAAACCACATCCTCTGTGCTCTTACGACAGGTGCAAAGAGAGCAAGGCTCAGAAAAGAATGCATTAACCTCCTGAGCATTAATTCTGTAGAAGGTCTTCCTGAAAGTCACTTAAACAACAAACCAGGAATTCAATATGCTTGAAACAACACATTCAACACTTCTGTTAGTTTTTAAAACTTGACCAATCACCAGTTGTGTCATGGGACCCAAAAAGACATTGAAGACCTATGTGTCCAGCCAAAGAGTGTCTCCTGGCAGTAAAATAACTCATCTTTAAATTGGACAACGCTTTAATCGGGTCAGAACTCAACAGTATTCAATCAGACCATGGACTTAACCTGTGAGTTACTGTGACATCTTTGGCTATTGAATCAGGATTACCCAAAAGACTCTATCAGCATAAAATAAAAGGATTCACCCTGAAGAGATGAACACCAAACACTGCTTCTTTGCTACTTCTACCTTAAATTCGTTCTCCTTGTCCTTGGGGCCCTTGTGGAAGGGTCTGTCGTAGCGGAACTTGCGGATGTTGTTGACGCGGTAAAAGCTCTTGATGCGATCAGGGACACGGTCCATTTGCAGCACGTCTATATTGTCTGGGATGGGAGTCACTGCATAGATCTGTAAATCTGGTAATTGTGCAGTCAAAGAAAGCTTTATCCATGTGTTGGGAAAGACAAATAGGAAACAGCAACCCACACAGGAGGATCTGTTTGCTGACAGTGTCCTTATGGTTCAAATCCCGCACAGTATCCATCTCACAAGCCAAATTAGTCTGAGTTCCATGGCTCAGCTCT
This sequence comes from Bombycilla garrulus, assembly GCA_013400315.1. NCBI lineage: Eukaryota > Metazoa > Chordata > Aves > Passeriformes > Bombycillidae > Bombycilla > Bombycilla garrulus. The sequence goes on along the minus strand of VXBU01011330.1, from coordinate 346,839 downwards.
CCAAAGTCCCTGCAGTCCCCGTAAATGGGATGTGGTTCAGTCCTCAAGTGCACTGAGCGTTGCACTGGGTGTATCAAATCCCAGTACAGGTTACCAATGAGAAGAATGAGACTCAAAGCCTTGGGTGTAAAAAGGTTCAGCAATTTTATAGAAAGGGAAATTGCAAAAAAGTAAAATACTGATGTAAAAAAAATAAACAGAATGGAAAACAGTGTTGTGGAACTAGTGTCTGTTCCCAACAAAATATTGCCCAAGAGGAAGTATCAGGAATCCTAAGGACATAAATTGTGTGTAATGCCAGTGCTGTTGGTAAAGCATTAAAAAATGGATATGACCAAGCACAGCCCTTTCCCTTCTACATGGAACATGACCCGCATTACTCCCCGCATAGAAAGCTACTGCTCTCTCCAACACCACATCCCACAACAAACCAGTTTGTGTCTGCTGCAGACAGGGTCTGTTTTTGTCCATATCCAGCTCTGCCTCTGTGCTCTGCCCCAGCTCCAGGGACAGTTTGCCCTTTCACAGAAGGATACACTGGGCATCACACTGCAATATGGAGTCATCGGGGTGGTTTGGGTGCTGCATTGCGATGGCTTGGGGGAACTCGCTCAGCATCCTCTGCTGGAAGGCTTCCAGCCTCTCATAGTCGTGGCCCCGACACACATATTCTTTGTTCTGCAAGAAGGACAGGCATAAATTAGTGTCCTTAAAAGAAAGGTAAATCCTATTGACTTCTAGCTCACTTTAAACATTAATTCAAAACCAAAGATAAATGACAGTGGCAATATGCTAATGTGAGAGTAGATGTATTTTATCCCTTCCTTTTTCTTTACAATGTAATTTCATGAAGAAGTGATGAATGAGGAGACTATTCCACTGATCTCTGAACAGCACAGTGCCTCTGATTCAGGCACACCCAGCATTCAGTCTTGTGGTCCCTTCTTTACCTGCCTTTCAGAAAAGGCACTATTTTTAACTGGACTATACTGAAACGTATCAACTAAAACTTAAATCACCAGCTTGGCTATTCTACACTGGGGAAGCTGCTGTCAAATACAATTTACACCAGATGGATAAAAGTCCTGAGGATCTCATAGAACAGAGGGAGACAAATGTTTATCATTTTATCAGTTCTCCTTAGAGAGAAGTTGCAACAAACTACTCACAAAAATCACTGTTTAATCACTGCTGCATTATCACAGCCATACAACCCAGCCCTGATCATGATGAACAATACATGCTCAGGAACTCCCCTGTCTATAGTACAGTAATACAGAAAAGCTTTGCCAAGAATTCTCAGTGGCCACTTAACAAATTCCCCTTTGGCCCTAAAAGCACTTTCCTCTTGATGAACAAGATTTCTTTTCTGCTAATAATGGAAAGCTGCATTTAGATACGACTCTTGAGGCATTAAACCACTTGTGCAGAGTTCTTGGATGCTTTTTGAACCATCTCTAACTCCAAACAGCACGATACAGGATTTCTAAAGTCCTCAGTGTCAGGAAGATTGTATTCCAGCGTCTTAACCCTCACAAACCACAATTTTCATTAGTGTTAATATCTCCTGGTGCAAGACCAATCAAAGCAGGCGAATTCTCTAATTTTGATAGTTTAAAATCTCATACACATAATAACTAGAAGAACAGGGAGGGTTTTCACCTTCAAAAAACAATAAAAAAATTAATAAACAAGAACAGCCTTTTATTTCTTGCATTTAGAAGCTGAAGTATATTCAATAATGTGTTTGTTTTTAATTGTTCTGGGAAAGGGATGTGGCCAAGCAGTTCTTGATCTTGTAGCAAAATGGAAGGGAAAGTAGCAAAACCAGATCACAAAACAGAGCCAAGGAGTTCAGTTATCTTTGGCTTTGCATTTCAACTTTATGGAAAGGATCTCATGTTCTGGCTGTGACATGTGTCACTTTGTGTGCATCAGTCACAGCAGCCAATGGACTGGGAGAAGAATCACATGATGAATCTTGACAGTTTAGTCTGTAATGCTCAAACTTTGCAGCTATTATTAAATTTGGAGTGAGCCCATGTTTGAAGGTGAATCTCTTCATGACACTTACTGTATTCTGTGTTTTAGCTTTTGATTGCAGCAATCTAGAAAAATGTAAGCCTATAAATAAAGTTATTGGGATTCTAAAAATAATGCCCTGAAAACACCTCAAAGCTAAATTGCATAAGACTTTTCAGACAGATGTCAACACAAGATCTCAAAACATGGCTTGTCAAGCCTTACTTGAACTTCTGGTAAATGGAAGATATGGACAGTTTTAATTTAAATTTACTTATGTAGGACGGCTAGAAATAGATGCAGAATTCATAGAAACATGAACAATGATTTTTCTAGACAAAGGGTCTTCAAAAATCAAAGATGTAGAAAGAAGTGGTTATTCTCTGTCTTAAGCTACGCAGTAATAGAAGAATGTATGCGAAAGGGGCTTGGAGTTATTTGCTCACTTTAAATCACTCCCGTATCCATTTGAAGATTTTAAATCCATGTAAATCTTTTTCTTCTCTAGAATAGCTGCTTCCAATCTCTTTACAGTGTGATCTATGCTGATGTGACTGCTAATGGGCTTAGTCTGTGCTCCACAATGTGTGTGCTGTATGGATCATTAGGGAGAGAAAGGAGGAGGATGACTTTTAATGAGATTGCTACATTAGTAATCTGCTATCAGAAGTACTGCTACCAAATATAATTGCAGAATTAACAAGGATTATAATTATGTACGCTCGTGTTCGCTGGTAATGTCTCCAGCTGAGGATCCACTTTGCAAAGAGTCAGGGCTGAGCACAGAAAGCTCAAGCAGTGTCAAACACCTTGGCCATGCAGGATCCAGGTAAAAGTGAAGATCCACAAGATATTTAAAAGATAAGCTTGAGTCAGTGACAGTACTTCAGATGTTAGGAACACTTGTGTGCCATGATGACTGCGTTGTCACTCACTTGCTGAAACATTTGTTGTTAGCTGTAAAAACCAGGAATTGTCAGTTTTCTCTGGAGAACTTAATGAAAGGGCAACTCTGGGTTCACACTGCAGCACTTGTCCTTTCTTTGGATTCCTCTGCAGGGGTGTTCTACACACTGCTTCAGGCTGCTGCGTTCTAAATTCTGGGAGGAGCAGCTGAGGGAGGAGGGGCTCACTCTGGAGAAAAGGAGGCTCAGGAGGGACCTTCTCCCCCTCTACAACTCTCTGACAGGAAGTGGTAGCCAGGGAACTGCTCCCAGGGAACAAGGGACAGGAGGAGAACCACCCGCCTCAAGCTGCAGCAGGGGAGGTTCAGGCTGGACATCAGAAAGAATTTCTTCTTGGAAAGGGTTATCAGGCATTGGAAAGAGCTGCCCAGGGGGTGGTGAAGTCACCATCCCTGGAGGTGTTCAAGAAACAACTGGACCTGGCACTTGGTGGCATGATCTGGTTGACAAGGTGGTGATTGGTCAAAGGTTGGATCAATGATCTTGGAGGTCTTTTCCAACCTAAATGATTCTGTGATTCTCTGATTCTGGCACTGTTCACCTTCACCTACCACCCTTTATCCACTCGTATTTCTTCTCCTTGACTAATTTCAACTTGCCTTTATTACCTCTGCCTGTGTTTCCATTAAAAGACTATAATTAAACCCCAATACTAAAACCCCTGTTAAAAAAAACCGACAAACACCTTCATAATCAGAGGAAAGTATAAGAGGGCAGCTTTCAAAAATAGCTTGGCTTTGTATGTCTTCATCCTGTGTACCTCAACTGGTGCCACCTCTAGTCAAACCATTCCTTCAAAGAGAACACAAACCATGCACCTCCAGTCCTTGAAAGCTTCCATTTACCTTACACTGTCACATTCAATGGCATCTGCCATCAATTTGCAGGCAGCTCTTGGAGCACTTGTCAGATTATATTCCTTCCTTGCTCTAAACTAGCAACAAGACATTGTATAAACAAATACCCATTTAAAGTTTGAGTTCTCATTAGGAAAAGAAGAAAATTTCACTTTTTCAATGGATTGATAGACCAGCGGACAATGAGCTCCAAGTGAGGATGTGTCCAAAGAAGCTGTTTGGCTTTTTGTTGAAGAGAGGAAATTTTCACTTGCACATAGCATAAGAGTCATCAGGCTGGGATTAGAATTCTGTCAAGTGAGACTTTTTTTTAAAGTGTGATAATTTGAGATGATGAAAATTAGTTGTAATGACCCAACATTGCTGCAGTACAGCATTTTGCTTAATATAGAGGCAATTTGTGCTGCATCTGCAGATCATCAAAAATTCACAGTAGCGTGAGTCAAATTTCTGATCTCTGTTCCCAAGAACATTCCCAGTGGACTGTGTCCTTCAGTTCAGCCAGAAAATTGGTTTTATTTGTGCAGGCGTAAAAAAAATATGCTGACTAGTAGACATCATATCTCCAAAACAAAAATACAAAGCCTCAACAGCTACTCTGACCAGCTTTGTCACATCCTGTATAAGTTTGGCTTACCCGCAGAAAAAATGGGAATTTTCGACCATAGAAACCAACTCTGAAAAACTCCGGTTCTAAGCGCTGCTGTTCCATGATATTGTCATAATAGGTAGCTTCCATTTTCTGTGGAGGAAAGAGATAGCTACTATCAGACCCTTAAAGCTGCACTTAAAATATTAACATCTCAAGACTCATTAAAATATCACATTGCTCTTTTACCCCTGCAATTTTTTATGAAAGGACCAAAGTTCTGTTAAAGATAAAAAATTGTTAATGAAACCAGTCTACATGGTGGAACAGACTAGAATATCACCATACTCATTTTACATTTTGGAAGATGACATATGAATTTTCCTCGGTTTATCTTATATTAAATTAAAACAGGTCTTGCATGTAATTTTCTTTGCATTGCAGAATTAATGGCAAAGCTGAGATTAAGATCCATGTTGCCTGGCTCACAGTGTCCTATTCTCTCCTACAGATCAAAATCCATACCACTGCCTGGAAAATTACATCTAATTGGGTTTGCCTTAATTGAGTTGAGGGGCATGAAAAAGGATAAAACAAAATTAAATCTCCCACAGCTCTGTGCACCAGAAGGTTTAACATGGAAGAAAAAAGGTGGTTGGAAAGAGGAAAAGGACTTTTTTCTAGTTCCAATAACTAGTTTTGTGGTGTTGTGCCAACAAAGATCAAGAATGGGATTTCCAGACCCTTTGCCAAACTGAACCTCAATTGAAAGGCTCACAGGAATTTCACTGTAGCAAAAGGTGACTTTTCAAGGAGAAGAAACAGTTTGACAGCATTGCTTCCACTGCAAGGAACCATAACTTGCAATATTGCATCCCAGTTTGTGCTCAGTTCCCACAAACATTAACTCCTTTTCCAGAAAGGAGAAGGTCCCAAAGTCATTGCAAGAAGCATCAAGGAACATGATGGTGATGTGATGTGATTGGGACAGAGAGTGCACAGCCAAGCTGGTCATGTGCTCTCTCTGGGGCCACTTTGGAGAAAACAGGTTCCTCAGAAGTGCAGTTTATCAGACCTTTCAGACAGATGTCTTCCGATAAAAATAAACTGGACTTTTTAGAAAGAGAGTTTAAACCACGTGTATATACCCACGCAGCATAAATCTCAAATTTGCTACCCCAGGGGACAGGAGGTGATGAACTATTTTCACATTCAGAAAGTTTTTAAATAACAACAGGAACTTCAGCTTTTTCTGATTAAAGCATGATGCTGCAAATGTGCCCTGATTTCATCATGTGTTTGGTTGCACCAGAGGACCAGATCCTTGTAAATCTGATAAGAATGCCATAAACATTTGCCTTCATTCTCTCTCTCTTGTTCATCTTATCTCACTGAGGCACAAGCTGCCCTTCGTTCTTTTGGAATTAAAATAAAATATGTATTAAAAAATAGGATCTTTTATGCAAAAGTAGATGTGAATATGCCAAATAGCAAGCCCAGCTCCTGTGTGTGTGCTGTCTTCATATACTCACGGGATTTTACTGCTACCAGACTTTGGAATTATTTCAGTGGACCTACAAAGTCATCAATATGAATCAATGGCAAGGAGTCACAGTGAATACATGGAGCTCTGTAAGGAATGTGATTATTCTTTAACTTCAGAATGCTCTGACAGGAGAGCAAAATGCTCTGGGGAATGATGTAAGAGCCTAGAAGGAGAGAAAGTGGTGCCACTTACCCGGATCCAGCTGAGGCTCTGGTAATCATAGAGGCTCTCGTACTGGATGGCCAGCTCTCGGCACAGCGGGATGCCGAACTCCCAGCTCTGCGGGGCCAAAGCAAATCACACTCACAGCAAACACAATGCTGCTGCCAGCTCAGCTGAGAGCAATATGGAAACTCAATTCTGGGAATTCATTTGGTATGAAATGGCAGAGATTAGATGGGAAAATGCAATGCAATGAAACCATTTCCATTAAATAGCAGATCAGTTCCTTCTAAAAGATGGGAACAGAAGCATATGTTCTGTGGAAATTACACACACATACTGCTTGTTCTGACAGTTCATTTATGAGACTGGAAACTTATCTGGAGAAAGATAATAAAACTAACAATTTTTCTTCGTGCTAGACACCCCTTCAACCCACCCCCAACAGCTCCTTTGCTTCCTGCACTAGAACTCCCTGGAATACAAAGTTAGGGCTTGGCTCCCCAGCAAAGTGCTCCCTTTCCCAGGCTGCTCCTCCTCACTGAAAGCACAAATTGTCAAGCAGTGGGAGCACTCCAATACACAAAACATCCTCAAAACTGACCTGCATTATTGCAGTGACTCAATATCCATAATCAGAAAGCCACACTCATTTCTTCAGCTCCCAATCCCACACAATAAATCTCTCCTAGAACACCATACTCATCCCAGAGGTCAGGAGGGAGAGACCCACTTTGGGCACACCCACCTTGAGAGAAAGACTCTCCTGTTACCTCAAGTGGCTTTTTGGAGAGCTTGTTTTACACTGAAATCTCCTCCTCCATCACTTTTTACCTGCACACACTGGAAGCCTTTTGGGGGAGTGGCTGTCATTACCAAGAACACCAAGATCTCAGTTGAACCTTTACTGGATTAAGTTTTATTATGCATTACTGGGCTAATTTGCTAGTTGTTTTACATGGGACCCTGCTGTAGTGAAAACAAAATTAATATGTGAGTTAGACTATCACCTTAAGTTCTAAGAATATTAATAGCAGTATTGTAAATTCTTGGTAACAGTCATTAAAAGCAGTTATGTGAAATATTAGTAATTAATATGGAAACAGTTTTTCTGGTTACATGTAGCTTCACATAGAAAAGTGAATCTCTACACTGTGATTTAATTTATGAGGCAGTTTACAGTGTTTCCCTTTAAGCCCACAAATTTTAGTGTCTGTTCTCTCCTTACTACCACTTCCTTACTACAGCTCTTTAGCTTCAGTTAATTACAAAAACTTCAATAAAAACTTGCTAAATAAAATATTGTACCATAATCAATTTGGATATTCTGATAGTATTTGTAGTTTGGGAGAATGGGAGGCCTGAGATTTATTTACATCAAAACAATAAAAACAATAGGAAAGGAACTGAAAGACCAGTTTTTCTCGACTACTCTGAATATTGTGAGGTATTTGTGATCTCAAATTAACAGGACTTTTGCTGTGGGTTGTCAAAGTCCATAACACACAAACAGATCCACGAATTGAGATCAACCATAGTCAGTTAAGTGTTTGTACTTGCAAACTCAAATACCACTGCCTTTTCACACATTCTTTACAGAGATACTAAACATAGATTTCCAGTCTTCAGCTGATCTATGTCCACTTCTAAAACATCTGGCTAGGAATAAATGTCTTTTTTTTTCCCCTCAGAGAGTGCAAGCAATCTACTTCCAAATGGGATGCTGTGACTAAAGCCTACCTAACTCTCTAATCTGTGCTCTGGACAGAAGCAGAAACTCACTGGCTGTTTTCCCTCCAGGTTATCTGAGGGATGTAACCTTTTCATGCTCCTTTTCTGATGTCAATTAAATTAACAACATGTAACCACATCTGATTTCTCTATATATTACCTCTTCTATATGTACCTTGATTCCTGTCATCCTAACTCAGGCTCTCTCTTTGTTTCAGTTTCCACACCAAAAAATCTCACTGTGCTGCCTGAGTATTACAAGATGAGATAGAGAAGTGAAGAAAAACAATACACAGGTAACTTCCTAAAGAGAAAATGGTTTGTAGATGTTTGAAAGGAAAAGGAATGACTGGATATCCAAATCAGTGGAATTTAGTTTTAAAATCTGTTGTGTATTACTTGAAAGCCACATTCATAGGGCATTTATTGCAGCTTTCTCCTATGGTACCAGCAACTCTCAGCTGACTGCACACAAGGGGGTACAGGTAAAGACAATCAATACTTCTGAATGCCAGCCTCTATTTACTCACATTCCAATGTGTGGATTTCTTTTGGAAATGACTCCCATGAGGGTACACAGGGGAAATGATTTCAAGTGTTGGGTATGGAGCACATGATAAAAAACTAAGTGCTTTGGGAACATTGCTTTGGGTCTGTGTGCACTTGGCTGCACTAAGAACAGACCCTGCAGTGCCATGGAGAGAGGTGGTCAGAACTGTCAGTTAATAATCAAGCAGTGAACTGCACAGAAAAAGGTTGTGTAGTTTTCAAGCTATTGCTGTGCAGAAACATGATCAGTCGGGTTCAAACTGTTCCATTCATGGATGTCTTCAGCTAGAGAAAGTTTGAGTTTTAACGGTCAAAATTGTAACTGAGGGTTAAAAATATCTTCAGTTTAAGTTATGTACTTGCACACACTGCCAGCTGAGCCACAAACCAATTCACAGCACAGCAGAAATCAGCAGGAAGGGCCACATGACCAGTGAAGGCTAAAAGGGCTTTGGAACACCATGTTCCTTCCCAGCACAGGGCTGCTGCTGACGCTGCTGAGGGTGGGAGTCAGTTCTGCACCCACTGCAGCATCCCAGGCCTGCCACAGGCAGTGCCACTGGCATGTCACAAGACACCCTTGTGGGCCAGCTTTCCTCCCATTCCTGTCCTGTGAAAATGTTCCTATAAACAAATGCAGAATTTTTACAGCCTTTACACTGCATTGACACCCTCACTTGGTGGAAGAGGCCAGGAGCAACATGAGAAAAGGAAGTCTGGAAATGCAACTGAAGGATAACAACAAATCCTGCTCTGCAGAACCTGAGGAGAGACCATCCCAGGATAGTGCAGAAAGAAGCTGTCAGACACAAGCAGAGGGAAATAGGTTTCTTCCATTCCCTGAGCTGCTCCCTGTCACAGCAAGAGTGCTGAAAAGAAGGATTTGGCTTCTCAGCATCTTTCACTTCCATAGTCTAAGTGACATACACACTGCTTAAGTGGATTATTTAATCATTCAGCTACCATTTGTAATAACGGAGGATTAAAACACAAATCAAGTAACTCAAAAAACATCCAGTGGGGAGAAAACCTCAAGAGGTTAACACTCTATAATCTGTTAGGAGTTTTACAGCCTAATTACATCAGTCAATTTTTACTCTCCTTCACTGTGTATATGGATTCCCTGTTGTTGTCAAAAAGAAAGGCTCACTTGCTTTCCATAGTGCCTCTATCATCTTTGTCTAGTCAGACAGTACAGTACTGCAATATTTGCACAAGCCAGTAATTTGTTTGTAAGTGCAGTCTGAAAACCCCTGAAAATTTCTGAAATGAGAGAACGACATGCAGTGTTATCACAAAAGAGCAACTCTGGCGGACACACAAATAAAATCTTAATCACTTCCTCATAAATGGGCCATTTCTTCCTTCACACAGGAATCTGACTTCCTTTTGCAGGTTTTGTAGAAAATGTTTCTGCCATATGCATCTCCTATGACCAAGACTAGGAATGAATTATCTAGAAGGGCAGCCCCATAAGAACCAACTCACATTTGTATTTAATGCCACTGTCATTGCCATCACGGGCAAAATCAACCCTGAGGCACACATACAGATGTTATCTCCCAAGAACATAAGCTGTAGGAATTTTCCTAGAGAAGAGAAAAATTTGAAAATACTCCAAACAGATGATGTCACTTTTAAGGTTCACCTCTGAAATGCTCCCAAAACACCATGACACAAGGGGCTAAAACATCTACCTCTGCAGTAATTGAAAAAAAAAATACAATTAACTGTAGAAAACCCATACTCAATATATGAAATTGAAATGGATTGATTTTCTTCTTGTGCAGTGGATGGAACTGCACTTTAATTGAAAATCACTTTAAAATAAGTGGCACTGAAAGGATTTAAATCTTTTTCAATAAAGAGACCCCTATAGCATTTGCCTTCCGTTTCCTTGTGTAGGTTAAGCCCAGAACAAGTTCTCAAGTGAGTCACAGCACAGCAGTTTGCACAGACAGCTACAAAATGCAATCCAACCCCCCAAAAAACTGAGGAACTGGCACTCTACCACATCAGCTGTTCCAAGGCTTGGTTTAGAAGTTTAAAAATGTTCTGGTATTTGTCCTTTTGGTCTCCCTAACCCATTCCAAATGCCATAAATAATGAAATACCTTTTCTCATCTGCTTTTTTGTCCAGAGAGCCAATTTGTCATGTTATAAACCCTTTTGATACAAATTTACTTCCAGACTACTGAACTGAGATGATGGCTTGCAAGCCCTAAGTCAGTCAGGAAAAGGGAAGGAAGCTGCTGGAAGAGAGAAGAAGTTGGCATACCTTCCCTTTGTTGAAGTAATGGATAATCTTACGGCACAGACCTTCCTTACGTTGCCACTCTGACTGAGATGGGTAATGCAGGAACTCTCTCAGAGGTCTGTCCTCCCACTGAAGCAACTCACAGTACAAAAGCAAAGTGAATGCAGCCTCTGTAGGAAAGGCAGTTATGGAACACTGAATCAATGACAGCAACTAAACACAGCCAATACTGAAAGGTCACAGACCTGCTTCTGACACAGTCTGCGAATCCTGAATTATAGTTTGTGAAAAAAAATCTCAGCTCTTAGAGGACCATTCAATTATTCAATTACTTAAAATAGCAGCACACGACTTTTAGGTACAGATCTGTCAAGTTTCTTTTTGCCAGCCACTTGATTTAAATGCACAGTCAGATGTTCAGATCTGTAACTAGATTTGGGGCCTGCAGCTGTAAACAGAGCTTGGACAACACAGCATTAGAGTCCATACACGTTCCAAGTGCTCCCTCAGCACTGCAAGGCAAGGAAATATGACAAGTGATAATACAATGGTGGTTCTGCTAATCTTCCTCTAAATTTCATTCCGCTGTTGTGATTATTTTTTTTTAATCCATCTTCTTCAAAGAACACTTTAACGCAAAATCTGAAGTGTAATGCAATAACCATGTGGTTGTGCAGGCATAAACAGACAGTATTTAACTTGAGGGAAGGAGCTGGGCCTCAGCTTTTTGCCTTTCCAACTGCCATAACTGATTCATGCAAATTCTTTCCAAAAGAATGAACCAGATATTATATAACATCGGGAGAGTTAAAAAATGTCATGAGGACTTCAAGCAGACTCCATGGAATGTCTCCCTCACCTGTGTAGTTCTCAGCCTGCAGGTGCATGTCACACAGCTTGTGGATATAGCGGATGTACATCTCCTCCTTGTTAATTTCAGATTTGTAGAAATTCTGTGAAAGAAAAAACAGAGTTGTTACTCTTGAGACTCTCCATTCAAGCACTCAGCAGCATCTGTGGATGTGCAAAGTTATTGAAAAGAAAACGCATTCTTAGTGAGAAAGAAAAGTAGTAATTCTTTTCACATTCACACTGATCTAACCCACTAATTTTATCATGGCAGGATTATATTTTCAAAATGAAGGTGGTCAAAAGCTGAAAGAAGAGGTGAGGGAGGTTGCAGAACCTGTGTCACAGGGATACACAGAACTGAGCTGGACACAGCCCTGAGGAGCCTGACCTATCAGGCCCTGCTTAAAGCAGTGAGTCGAACCAGAGACCTTCAGAGGATCCTCACAATCTTCATCATTCTCTTCTGTCACTCCAGTGCTTAGATTCTGAAGCTACACTTGCCTGACAGATTCCTATCCCAGCCTTTCCCATCCCAGTTTCAACAAAATTGCACAGGATCACAAAGAGATAAAGGAAACATATTTACCATAAGGTTAACAGTGCAGCCAATCTTCTTGTTTTCTGTTTCATCTCCTTTCATACAGTCCCTAAGAAAGCAGAGCAGTGTTGAAACAAACATCTGCAAAAAGAGTCCTTTTAAAATAAATCTGAAGCTATTTTCCAGTGTTTCCCTGGACAACAAACAACAGATAATCATATACTTCATTTTATAAAGTTCTTTTAAGAAAAATTTCCATATTAGTGCTTAGGTGATGTGAGAACTGAATGTCCCCTTACAAGTTTGCATCTGCAAACAAGCACTGAAATGATTGTTCCTTCATTTCTTACAAGTATCTGCATAAAAATCAGATAGTAGTGGTCAAAAGTAATCCAAATGCAAGATCTACTATGAAAGTAAAAACCTCTTATTTATTCAGATATAAACATTTAGTCCTAGTCAAAGGGTTGGCTTCCATAAATGGAGCTCCGCAGTGTGGTGTGGCACACAAGGATACAACCTGAGGGATTTAGACTAGATTTCTAACTTTTGCATAGGTAAGTTAAATCACAAATTTTATCTTTGGTTTCTGGACTATTTTAGAAAATATTTCTATTCAAACAGTACAAGAGATTAGATTTTTAAAGCAGTGACACAGCAAACAGTCTTGAGAACTGCTACAGCTACTGACTGGACTGGACTCTAAGAAGTGCCTGTGTATTTCCAAATTCCAGTGCTACATTCCAGTTTCCTGTTTTTGGAATGACAAATCAGCTGCAGATTGAAAACCAGTTAAAACTGGTATGTGTTTCTCAATTAAGCATGGAAATGCGTACCTGTGTGTCAAAGCTGCCTTGCTGGCAGCTGTTTATCATTAAAAACCAAAAAACAGAAATCAAAAACACACAACACCTGCCACCCTTCCCCCCAAAAATCCCCCAAGCAGCTCCCCTGAATTCCCTTTAAACTGTCTCCAGTACCTGGTTGTGCACAGTAGTTGTAGAGCAGTTGTTGCCAAGAAAAAAACAGGAGATTGGATGAAGGTGGCAGGGATAACAAAAAAGAACGAACTAAAAAGCACAGAAAAGGATTTGGGACTGCAGAACACCCAGCCTAGTGCGAGGGTTTCACCTCTAATGAGCAGCAGCAGCAGAGAAAACTATTTGAACTCTTGTCAGTAGGCTAAAGATAGAAATATCTGGGGCAGTTCTATATAGGTTCAAATTGTCTATTATTAAAAAAAACCAAACCTGTGAGTGTGTGTGTATATATAAATCTGAAGTTAAAATATTTCCTTCTAACTAAGTCAAAGCTCAGCTGCATTGACACAACAGTCCTGCAAACTTCAGTTTAAAGCTACATGAAGGCTGTCTAATTTCTAGTGAAATCTTGCTCATGAGCCACCAGCTGATGTGTCAGAGTTCCCAGATGGCAGCTCTCCAACCTGCAGGCCTGGATGAGGCACCCAGCACACCTTGGTTCAATGAGGCTTTGGGGATCACTCTTGCATTTAACATCTATTTTGCTGAAGTAGGTGATATCATTTCAGTGATAGAAGGAATTAATGTTACAGCAACCTGAATAAACCTCAGTACAAAACTATCAGGAACGAGCACACAAGAACGAGAATAAGGGCTCTAGAGATGAGGATCTGAGATGTTTGCTCAGAACCCAGCAGCAATGTGTTTGCTTGCATGTATGCAGGTTGATAGTCAATAAAAATATTCCCTGCAGGAGCTTGGTACCATGTCTTGACAAACTTGCTATGCTTAGAACATGCTGTTGCTGGTGCCAATACCTGTAGTCGAGCAGACGCTCCATGAGACGAGTGACAGATGTGACAAAGGAGATCCCAGTCTCCCGCCAAGTTTCCTGCTCAATCTTCTCCAGTAAACTGTTTGGAGATGGAAAGACAGCAGGTGAGGCTTCCAGGGAATGGTACAGTGCACGCAGACTCATACAGACAGCTTGGTTTCACTCTCATAAAACAAATTCCAGAAGAATTAGCATCTTACCTGGGATAAGGCCCAAAGAGTTGGGTTCTACTCCAGGCAGCGTGAAGTAAAGACAAGGAAATTACAGAATTGACAGGAGAAGAAAATATCCTCATATTGCCATTTAACAGATATGAAAAAGAGCAACACTCATGGCAATACTTGATTCCCACATTATTACCTGTAGCTTAAATACTGCTAGCAGCAGTCAGAAAGTGAAAAGGAGTCCAAACCTACTGCAAATATTTCTTCTTCGCTCATCCCTCCATAAATTTTCATCTCTAATTAGCAACCAACCAACCCTGAATCACTTTGTATTTAAACTGGAACTAAAAGCAATCTGCTCCTGCCTAACATAGACAGTACAGAGAGCACCCATATCACACAGTTGTGAAGGAAGAGAGAAGGCTGGAACGAGAACAATGAACACTGTGTTTAAAAAGCGAAGAAAGAAAGCAAATTTACATTCCAGTTTCCCTGAAACTGGATTTCCAGTCAAAGAATTTGCCACTTCTAGGAAAGAAATTCTGTTGGGTGTCACATCCTCCAAAGAGACAAACTCTTCAGTACTGGGATGATTTGCAGCTGAGTACTGCCAGTTCCCTTTTCAGCTGTATAGTTGAGACAGTGGAATTCAGGGTCTGTTTTCTTCACACAACATTTACTAATCTGTGGAATTTTTTCCTCAAATTGTTTCCTCGTATTGTTCTCAGAAAACTTAGTGGCAAATATAAACTAACTGGTTGCTGGAATTCCAGGCTGTTTCTAGGTAATGCATCCAATCACTGTCGTCTAAAAATGAGTAAAAAGCTACAGTCCTTGAATTCTTAACATTTCAGCTAATGAATGTCTTCAACTGGAGCAAAGGTACATTATTCCTCTCGCCATGTGAATAAAAAAAATATAAAATAGATATTTCCTTTCCTTTATCCCTGAAATAGGCTTACTTTATCTGTACACATAAGATCCAAGACTTCCCAAAGCTGAATATAAACAAATCCAAACTGAATATATTTCCATACTTCCTGAGGATAAGCACATGGGATGGGCAGGCTTATCTAGCTTGAATGAATGTGCAAATGCAAATTCAGAAATACAATTACTGGTTCCAGCAAAACAAAGGTTTGTGCCTCAAACAGCCAGTGTGCTATTGGGGGCCACATAAAATTGCCTGGAATATATGGCTAAAATTCTGCTAATGATCTCTCTGGCCCACTAGAGTATTAAAAAACTTGGGTTAACTGCTCTGGACTGTCAAGAGTTCAAAATAATACCTTCTGAAATAAACACTCAAAATGAAATTGGGAGACAGATCAGTAATCAAAGGAGTGAAGTGTAAAGTCGGACATAAAATCTTCAAGTTTATCCGTCTGAGTACGGATTGCTGGTGTGAAAGGAACTGGAAATACAGTGTGACAATGGACTCTGGAGGAAGCACCTGGCAACTGCTGAGCCAAGCAAAACATGGCCTTCAAAAATAGTAGGAAAGAAAGGAAAATGCTGAGGAAAATCTCCTTTGCTCTAACAAGGCCTGACTCGGTAGATAGTGCACTGTCTCTCTAAACAATCCTGAGACCAGGTCTCACTCACTGCTATGGAAAGAGAAGGGCCCTGGCTCCTCCAGCAAATGAATTTTTGATAGGAGGATGATAACCTGTGCAGCCTTTTATTAGATGTCACAGAGAGAAGACAAAGAAGAATTCAGGTCTCTATATTACTTTCAGCACTACTTTGCTGAGCCATTCCATGGAAACCTGCCAGGAAGCCCTTCCCTGCCCTCCCCAGAGATCTGGGGCTGCCTCCTGCAATGGCCCTGCACAACACGAGGAGCATGAACTGGCAAAGCTTACAGCAGGCTGAAGAGTTCCCTGTAGTTCTCATCACCTTTTCCTTCAGACACCAGGCTGTCCAGCTTGTCGATCAGCTCGGCTTCCACCTGCAGGAAGAGGGGACCAAATCCATCACTCAGACACACTTCAGGGAACCAGGACATCAGGGAAACTGCATCCTGAACTGCAACAGAATATCCAGCACCACTGCTCTGCTGGATAGATTGTTTTAAAGATTATTTGCATTAAACCCCATTTTTTAAGCTTCTCTATGATTATATGACACTTCTGCTTTTTCTTTCACTTACATAAAGGCCACACCGGCATCATGTTTCTCTTAGAAAGGTTTTGAATACATATTGATTTCTACCCTAAATATCAACTTTGATACCAGATATTCTCATAAAATTGATTCAAGAATCAATTGATTCAAGAATCAATTCAAGAATCAATCAAGCAGAAATTGATGTACATAACATTAAACAAAAAAAAAAATCCAAGTAGTCAGAAATTATGCAGAAGACAGTTTCACTACTAGTAAAGACAGAGGCTCCTAAAGGCTGAAACTTTTTGCAGAAATATGGCTTACTATTATTTAAAGACAAGCATAGTTTGAGCTTCTCTACGTTTTTCAGCTGCCAAATTGCAAAGGAAGTAAAGATGGGAAGGAAAAGCAAATCAGCCAGTGGCACACAAACGGATTTGGTCCTCTTGCTGTTGAAATCATTAAAGGGAGTCCTGATTTCATACCTGAATCAGACTATTGTAATCCAGCCTTGCTGAAAAAAACAACCTTGTTAAAACATGAACTACTGAAGAAAATTTAAAAAGGGCTTGAAAATGGATTTTCAGGGTTTTTATATTTTCTGGCAAACAACTAAATATTCAGAAGGTGAAGAGAAGCTCAGAATTAAAAAAAAACAACTCCTCCCTTTGTGATCTACAGTGACAACAGAAATCAGTAATGCCTGTGGTCCAGCTATCCAGCATTATATTGAAAAGCAAATAGCTCCCTGGTTCCAGCAGATAATGTTAATGAGGTTTATTATCTCTTGGGGTAGTAATCTATTTATTTAATCACTAATACAGATGATTATTTAATCTTTAACCTTAGAAAGTTACAATATATGCTTCATAAAACAGTGTGGAAATATCCTCCACAGGTAATTCAAGAAATATTCTTGGAGCTTTATTTTAAAATACATTAGTGAGTATAAAAATTAAATTAAGATTATGAAGAGTTCATCTTGATACAGAAAATATAAATAGGCCCAGAACCTCAAAGGTGACTGTAGGTGCTTATTACTGTAAATTCCAGAGAAAACTGTTCTATTGTTATGCTAAAACAAGTGGAAAGAGGACTATGATCAAAATGCTATTGCAATAATAATAATAGTCAATAATAACAGTTGTAGCAATCATGGGAGTTGAAGAGGAAGAAAAACAAGCTCCTGGTAACACTTTTCCACACAGCCTTTAACAGATAAGGTTATGGGAAAGGTCTGCTATTCTCCTGGAATGATAGATTAGATCTGGCATTTTAATGACTGTGCAAATAATTAATCACATGAATTACAATAATTTAATGGTGATTTACTCCTTCAAAGCACTTCTCTGCAGATACTGGCTCCCAGTATTGCCTCAGCACAATGCCAATGAAACATTGTCATCTGAGGATCCAGACCAAACCCATCCTTCATTAGCAAATCTCTGCACTTTGGGGATCCAGCTTGCAGTGGAAAATCTAAGCAATTCTCTGACCATGACTGGGAAACAGAACAATGAAGATTTCTCTCCCTGATTTGCAATCAGAGCTCACAGCAGGTAGAAACTGCAGAGCTCTTATTGGACTTAACCCTTCCCGGAGAGCTGCTGCAATTTCTGAAATAAGAACAGCTACAAAGTCTGTTTGAAGGCATGGTATAATGATTTAATCATACAATACCACTTCCTAGCTACAAATTGAAGACAGAGAAGCAGAAAGCACTGTTTTCACAAAGACTGGCTAAATCTTTACATCTCCATTTTTGGTTCTCAGTCTGACCCATTTAATGGCTGACTAATAATCTAAGTGAAACCACTGGGAGCAGTGATAGCCCAGTACTTACAAAATTCTTTTCCCCTTCTCTGATGTGCTGAGCACATCTCTTCCCCATGTTCATGGGAAATAGAGTTTGCACAGGTTCAAAGTCTTGGGAGTCTTGTTCTGTGTATTAGGCCTTGAATTTTCTATTTTATATATATTTACATGACATCTTCACAGTCAGAAACAGATCAACAAAAACAAATTCCTTACTTCCAGCTGGACACTCCAGACAGAGGGAGCAAGAAGAGGAAAGCCTGGGAAGTGGCCTCACCTGTTTGAAGTTGCCATTCTTTCTCTGCTCCCAGTCCATCATGTCATGGAAGATTGGGATCATGATATTCCGGACTTCTGGTTGTGGAACAAGTGTAACACCCAGAAAGGGGCCAATCATTCCTGGGATGAAGTGAATCTTGTGCTCACCTGTACAACACAAAACAATTGTAATTAAATAAAAACCTTTGCTATCTGTCACTGAGAAAATAGGGAACCCTTGCAATAATGACATTTACACAGTAGTAAGCATGAGCATTACAAAAGCAAACATCCTTTTCCTGAAAAGGAATGAAAAATCAGTATTTGCTTTACACCATTTCTTGCAAAGTCTCTAAGAGCATTTTTAATTTCACTGTGAAAGCCTTCAGCAAAAATTGTCAGTGCATTTTACTTGCAAAGGAATTCAAACTGTCAAAAGTAACTGAACTAAAACACGCTAACTGGGGGAAAAGAGGCCAGGGGTACTTTTAATTCATGAGGATTTTGAAAGGGCTGGTGAGAACAATGGTACTTAATAGAGCACGTTTAGATTTCAAGGAACTACAGAGCTCTTGGTCCCCACTGCTGTCTCCATTTCCTAACTGTCCTTGACAGGGGTCAAGTGGATCTGCTCCAGGAGGGACCTGAGGCACTCTGCTGACATCTCTTCTGAGCCACAATACTGCACTGTGAGAGAGAGAAACTCTACAAAGCCTGCTCTGCAACAGCAGCCAGTGATAAATAGCTGCAGCTACACATCTAAAACTGGCTTCTCACTTCTCAGCTGAGTTTGTCCAGCATCATTTTCTGGGTATTGGATCTCTCTTACCTTGGAGGGCCTTCTGTTCTCCACACAGATCCTTTGAACTGTGACCAGTTCTGGCTGTATCATTTTAGTCGTGCAAGACAAATCAAGCTTATTCAGTTTTCTTGATTCTGTAGTTCTTCCTGACTGTTGTCTGAACTTTGTCCAGCTTGCCTTGGGTTTATAAATTTTTTGTTTTGCTGTTTCTTTTAGCTGTAGGAAGCAAGACTGGGCAAACTAATCTAGAATCAAGTGCACTTGGGGAAAACACTGTGACAGTAATGTGGTCCCTCTTCTCTTACTCCAGATTCTTACATATTTTCTCAAAGACTACAAAACCTCCTTTACTCATAGCATTTTACAGGTAGCTCCTCTTCAGCTGATTATCAGCATGATACATCTGTAGTCTTTGTTTTTTTGAATAGCAACTCCTACCTATATTCCTACACATAAAATGTTTGTATTTGTCTGGGTGAATATTTTGCAGCCACATTATTAAGTTATCCAATCTGACTTGTGTCACTCCTTTTCTCTCTTAGTGATTCACCCCTTCTCATAACATTATATTTGTGATCTCTATCAGCAAACGTTTTGCTATTTTCCTCTAGAATACAGTGCAGAAGAGAGTTTTGGTGGGAGAAGTGCTTCTCTTCAGACAAACAAAGGATTCTGTGATGCCACAAAACATTAAAAAAAATTAAAAATCTTACAGAAACAGGGTTTTCCCTTGGCTTTGCTGTCAGGTGAGAAAGTGGGAGGCTTACCCAGGTTCTGCCACATGCTGAAGAGCTCATAGGCCATCATCACTCTCATATCACCGTACCTGAGAGAGAACAGAGACACAGCTGCCCAGGGAACAAAACCTTGCAAGGCAGTGATGTGAAAAAAAGAATCAAATGGTAAAGAAAATTCAATTCACATTTATGTCAATGTAAGAATATCAAACAACTTGCCTAATCACTGATTGCTGTATTGGGAGATCGAGTTATTCATTTCCCAGGCATTTTCACATCCCAGGTTTCATAATAAATCACAGAGACTTATGGTAGGAAAATAAGGCTCTTTTTTGATGTGAGAACCCAACAAAACATATCCTTACTTATCCAGAATCTTCTTCCTCTTAGGTGGTGTGGCATTTTCTAGTTGGAGACTTGGCTGGTTTATAAACAAAACTGCCAGGCTGAAATAAGAGTTCCACACCTGTGACAAGGGAAGGAATTTTACAACATTACACTCCAAGAGTAAGTTTTAAAGAAGTGGAGAAAACATAGACTCCTTTTTGTAGTCAAGGGGTAACTTCATCAATATGTCTCTTACTATGGTGATACAAATGAACTCTTAAGGGTATAAATGGATTATTTAAACATTGGTAGGAACTGAAATTAAAGCCCTCACAAAAACAATGCCACTAGGTTTTCTTCTTTGCACCAGAGCTCAAGAATTAATAAACTTGGTGACATCAGCAAACTTTTAAATTGTTTTCCTGTAGCTTGAACAGATTTTATCTGTCAAGAATCCCCAGAGATCAAATTATACCATGAATGAGACCCCTGTAATTTGGTCTGTTTCCCAAAGAGATGAGGTTTTTGCCAGCTCGGTGTGTGCACTGTCCCTAGAAGCATGTCTGGCAGCTCTTCCTTACTAACACTGACCTTGCTGCCCATCTCCAAGTACATCAGACACAGGTACAACATCCCCTAGGATTGTGTTCCTCCAGGTTCTGTGTCAGAGCCACAGAGACCTCTGGGAGAGGGAGTTCATGAATTCCCCAGCTTCGGGAAAAGCATTGTCTGAGTTTACATTGTCTGAGTTTACTTATTATCCATCAGTCTGGAAGACAGCAAGCCCATTAGCCCTGTGCTTATGGAATTACTTGTTCCCTTTGTGAGAGACTGAATTTTCCTGATTTGATCTCACACTGTATCTGTTCTACTTCCATCAATTCCACAGCAGATTCCACTCCTGTCCTTTA
This sequence comes from Bombycilla garrulus, assembly GCA_013400315.1. Classification (NCBI taxonomy): domain Eukaryota; kingdom Metazoa; phylum Chordata; class Aves; order Passeriformes; family Bombycillidae; genus Bombycilla; species Bombycilla garrulus. The sequence goes on along the minus strand of VXBU01011330.1, from coordinate 325,833 downwards.
TCAGTTAGGTCATCTTCCTGACAGACACTCTAATAACTGCTGCAAATATCATCAGCTAATGCAGAGGGCAGCTCCTGTTCCTTTGTTACTGCTGGTTTGAAAAGATGTCAGAACATTTTCTGAATCAGTTCTTACTTTAAAATCGAAGTCCGTTTCTGTGAAATTCTTATGCAGGGCAGAAGACAAGTACTGAACTGTTGTAACTATGATACTGCAGCCAGAAACAAAGAAAAGAAAATAAAAAGAGAACATTTGAATCTGGAATACAACATGTTACAGTGGTTGGTGGTGCTGGTTTTACTACAGGTACAGAGAAAAGCATTCTTTGTGTCATCTCTGTGATATTTACACACAAGTCACCGTTACATGTTTAATGAACAATTTGTACTAATTAATACAAGAATATGAACTCTCACTATTATTGTAACTTTTAGAATTACACAGGAGCATTTAAAATCCTGGCTGTTTTGCACGGCTGGGCCATATGAAAAGGGGAATGGAATAATACATTCCTTTTCCTCCTGTTCTAAGCAGAAGACTTTTTTCCCCAGAGGAGAGTAACTAAAAAAGCTTGAGCTGTCCTTGTCCTTGTCCATACAATAGTCCTTTATCTCACTCTCATTCAACTCAAGATATTCGTGAGTATTTTGCCAATTTTTGATTCTGTGGTATTTTTTGGTGGCTACATACATCTCAGTGAAAGGCAATTAAGGCACATGACAGATTTAGGAATTAATAAATGGCATGTAAATAAGGCAACAGTAGTATCAAAAGAAAAGCACATTTCTGATTCACAGGCAAGCAATACTCCAGTAGCACTGCTAAATATAACTGTCAGTCTAAGGCTTTGTGGCAAAATTATGCCCAAGGGAACAGGTAACAGTAGTATCAAAAGGGAGTTACTGTTTCAGGTGGATTTCTTTTTTTCTTACAGAACTTCATTGAGTCTTTATGCTTGAATTACTGAAATCCACTTCTTTCACTTCTCATTAGCAGGGTGGACTTGCAGAGCATTCAGCTCAGCTGAGCAGGCAGCCTTTAGGAGCATTTCCATGGTGTTTCCTCAGAGTGGGAGCACTCCAGCTCTCAGTCAGTCTGTGGGAATTCCACAGCTTGTTTGGCTCAGGGAACTGGTGAACAATTCCAGCCACCCTGTGTTCAACACTGCTGCCAATCCAAAGAGCACAGTACTTAAGCCAGCAGAAGCAACAAACTGAGATAAAACAGAGCATTAAAATGGTAGATGACAACTGAACTGAGAAGGAACTCTGTGTAATGCTTTGGTGTCATGGCTGGGGTCTGCTTCCCCTTTTCTGAAATACCCAAATGCCTCTCCTTGCTTGGCTAAGGAGGGATGTTCATGGGAAAAAAACAGATGTTCAGTGCAGGGATTCCCTGACAAGGGAGTGAGAGGCTCATAAACACCCCTGGGTGTGGGGAGCTGGGCTTGCCCTGTGTGCTGGAGCTGCTGGGCGCCTCAGCTCCTCACCCTCAGGGCAGCTCCTTCAGCTCTGCCTTTAACTCCTGCCTCTGAGAACACTGTGGAGTTTAACAAACCCATGAACACACAGCTTTAGTCCAGAGTTCCAACAACAGCAGAATGAGGACGAGCACTCCAGAATTCCTGTCTTGATCCTCACATCTCAGTCTGAGGAAAAACACTGCCCCCAGGCTTTAACTGCCACAGAACCTGCTCCTCTACTTACTTGCTGGTGAGCAACCTCATCACCATCCAGTCTCGAGGAAAGACACTCATCTTCATCAGGTTCCGAAACACACAGAAAATCTTCAGGAGGAACTCCTGTCACAGAGGGAAAAAGAAGTAAAAATCAGCAGCAGTTGTAGGTGAATCTATTTTCTTGATTGTAGAAAAGACAATTAAGCTAAATGTGCTCTACTTGAGCTTTCTGCTGCAAGGCCATTTACCTGGAAACATGGAAGCAACATACATTGGAATATGGCTCTTTTCCTTTTGTTTGCATCTAATATACAATTTGCAGCTTCTTTAAAATCTTCACTTCTACAGGGAGATGGAAATCTTCCCTATGTGCAAAATTTTATCTGACTTCTCAGACTATCACCCAGAGTTCCAGTGTAAATTTGCAGCTATATTCAAATATACTGGACTCATAATTACTTTCTTATGCATTCATTTTAGTAATTTATCTGTCCAAATTTCTTTGGACTTACATCAAAATTGGAGAACTAACCACACCCCCAAGGCCAATAAAACTCCTACACAAGCTTTCTAAAATAGTACCAGAAAACCCCTTTTCTGGCAACACACAGCAACAAAGACCTCTTAGACACACTCAGCTGAATGTTTGTTTTCCAAAACAAATCCCCAACCCTGAAAACATTTCTGGTTTTTGACTACTGCACCTCCATGTCTGTACAGAACAACAGCAAAGATCAAACATGACAAACTTGTTGGCCTTACAAACTGATTTTGTTGTTTTGTTTTCCTTCCAGACAAAATCAAAATAGCAGAGAAATTGGCAGAGCAGGGATTCTTCAAAACCATACTACCATTATGCCTTAATGGAGAGTGTGTGATTAATATCTTGGTGTAACTGAGCTCCGAGTAAAGCATTAGAAGCTCCTTGACTTTTGCCCTCATTTTGCCTGAAGTGTAACAGTGGTAAGTGAATAAAATGCCTTCCTATGCCAGAAAAAGTATTGGAAATATTATAACAGCCATATTTGATGGGAAAAAAAAGAGTAATATATAAAATCTTCAGCCTTTGTGGTACTCTTGGAACATATACTCATATTATCAGAGATACAACAGTTCTTTTGGGCATAAAGACAAATTTTAGTTCAATGACCCTTCCACAAGTCTGACATAAGAACTATAGTTCAGATGGCTTTTATAATAGCTATTAAAATTTATTATGAATTAATTTACAAAATCATTTTCCTGTGAGCAATTTGAAAGTTACCAGAAAGGCAGCAATCTCAGATAACTATCAACCTGAGATACACTGAACCCTGCAACCTAAAGATAAGAGTTTTATCATCCCAAATTCATCTCCCTGATTTATTCAGCTTCTCTATAAGCACACAAAATGTTTACAAGCTGAAAGTCTCTCCAGAAAGGACTTCTCACTGCTTCTCCATTCCATTTGTTAAGGTAACAGAAGTTCCTGCATGGTTCTTATAGTGCATATCTGAGAGTCATGCTAAACAAAATAGTTTTTTATATAAGCTTGTCTTTACCTATGGGATTAGTATCTGCCTTTTAAACAGGCTGCTGCTGGAGATACTCCTCTTCCCCATCAAAGTTGAGGTAAGAAGTTCTGCTGGTGTGAGATATGCCATTTCAAACTGTCAGAGGTCTGTGCCCCTCACCAACCCCTGCTGTTCATGGAGAGCCCTAATTCAAGCTGATGTTCACAAAGAAACATGCAGCAAGTGGAGTGGTAAGGTTACAGCTTTCCCAAAAAAGATTTAATCTGCTAGAGACACTTATAAGCCCCAAAAGGCTTGAAATTCTCTTCTGGCATAAAATCAATACCCTTTGTAAGAAAGCTCCAGTGCATACTGAACACGCAGTAAAACGCTATACAACAACTGCCTTCACATTCACAGGATTAAAAAAAAAACCCTGTTCCTCTGCCTGTGTTTTATATGTAACAATTACAATATCCTTTATGTCCAACAACATCTATCCTGGGACTTTATTTGCTGTTATAAAGATAATTTGGTGCCCTGTGGTCTTAGATGTGTTTTTGCAACACAACACGAATTATTCTAAAAGTGAAAGGAAGGTCCCTGAACAGAGTGCCGGTGGATGGGAATGATTAAGAGGGCAAAAGATGCTGGAGGGATTCCCCTCTGCTCTCCCATTCTGAGGAAATCACCCTACAAACATCACATCCCCTTTTGTACCTTCAGTTCATCCTTGCTTTGGAAGTTGTCCAGTAAGTGCTGGAAGTGAGTGTCTGACATCTGACGAAGCAAAGATAAAAGGCAGGAGACATATTCTCCCTGTTGACCAAATGAGAAACTCTTTCATTCAGACAGCCCAAAATGTCACAGATAGAAAGCTTAACCCGGGGGAAGGTATAAAGGGAGGGGTCTGAAATGGCCCCAATGCCTGTGAGGGGACAGCTGACATGCACGGAGATTGAAAGTACTGCAGGTTAACAGCTCCTGAGTTACTGTGAGAACAGAGATACACCTCCACAAGGCTTCTCCACAGACTCCAGTTTTAAAGGTCTTTTAATCAAAGTTGTAGTCTAATAAAAACTAATTAAAAATTATTAATACAGACATCAACAAAGTGCCCTCCAAGCATGCAGGTTTTGACAATACCTTTCTCAGGTACTTAATATACAGTGTCAGTCAGAGGTGTGACTGCAGCTCATGCCAACAGACCAGCCATTATTTGAACTAAGTGACTCTGACCAGTAAAGCAGTGACAGCTTGGGATCAGGCCAGGCTACAGAAAGTGTCTGGAAGCTTGTAAATATATGGCTGATTAGTGTTCACCAAATTCTGTGCTGTCAAAGCTCCAGTACTGACAGGACTGCAGTCAGCTTTCCTGAGCACAGTCTGGGTAAGCGTACATGAGCTACAATTACATTTCTGTAATTCTGCAAAGCAGATGAACCCTAACCAGTTACCACAGCATCCCAAAATGTTTTCCAAAGAGGAGCTCCCCCATTTTACAAATCTGAAAGCAAAGCACAGAGAAGTTAAGCAATCTGTCCAAGGTGCCAAAAACATCAGGACTGGTCTGTTACTGCCAGTCCCTTGCACAACACTAATTTTTTTTCTGTAACAGAGAAACTAATTTGGAAAATGCACAAATCTAAGCCATATCTAATAAGAATCTGCATATCACTGTGCTGTGAAATGTAAATTGAGGAGCAAATACATGGGACTGTGCCTTCCATTTTATTATTTTTCTAAATGCCTCAAGTATCTACCCAGAAGCTTTGACATGGGTTGTTGCAATAAACTTTCCAGGGCTGAACTTCACTAGGAAGACAGATGTGCTCTTCTGTGTGAGCTGGCATGTGGTAAACAGCACTAAGTCAAATGGCAGCAGTAAAAGGAAACTGAGATATTACTGGACATTTGCAAGCCAGTGCTTTCTTGTCCTGTATCAAAGAACATCTCGTTATCTAACAAGGAAAGATCCAACCTTCTCTCTTGTGTGAGAACTGCACCTCAGTGCACATCTGCCCCCAGCAGCAGTGCTGAGGTTTCAGCCATTTGCTAAAAATCAAGTCTAAAAAAAGGATGTTCAGCAGCTTAACATCCTACATTGTACAAAAGCTGCATTAGAGACTCCAGCAAACAAAAATAGGCTAAAATATGCTAGAATAAAAACGGACAGAAATCCAGGAAAGAAGAAGGCTGAACAGCAAAATTCTATTCTTTTTCTTCTCTTCCACTGCGTGTCAAAGAAAAATTTCTTCCCTGTGACTAAGGCTGGCAGCCTGGGTAAAAATGAGGCTTCTACCACCAAGTTCAACAGCTCGCTTGACTTAGCATCTCTTAATTTCTTTTGAAAAAGTATGCTGTGTTTCATTTGCATGAAATAATCAACGACCCTGGACAGAAGCTCTCCAGGGTGCTAAGCAAAGGGATTTAACCACAGATTTAACCACAGAGCATGGTCATATCCTCAGTTTTGGGGATCACAGCCTGATTACAGCCCTCAGCACTCACTATAGCTCTTGGTGATACCACCTTAGGGGTGAGGCCCCAGGCAGCTCCCCAGTACCTCAAGTCTTAAGCAATAACTCTCAATCACAGCTGCAAAGACAAACAAGAAAATATTCTGCAAATCCACTAAAGCTTCCTGAGCTCCACTGCTTCCTGCAGCCCTCACTAGTGCAGGGAGGAAGGAATGGGTTTGTGTCTTATTAAGGGATAGAGACAAAGCCCTGGGCATTCATGCAGCAGATGATGATGAGGTGCCAGTGGTGGTGAGGGACTGAACCAGAGGTTAGAGAAGCAGGAAATAGAAACTGATTGTTAGTTACTAACAGTGATCTCTGCTGTGCACTGCGGGCAGCGTTGCCCTCTTACCGCCTCCTGAGACTGCGATTTACTCATGATTGTGAGCAGAGTTTGTAACAGCACGTCCAGGAGGCTCTCCACCATCATCTCAACCTCCTCCACGACATCTCCCTCCTACAGCAAGTGGTGAGCAAACACACAGTTAGAAACTGGAGAGATGGAACTGGTAAAGACAGTTGTGCTGAGTCAGCCATACCACAGGCTCGCTGGGACAGAGAGCTCCGTAATAGGTTCAAAGAAGTGCAATCAAATTCCTCATTGGTACCAGATCCTGTTGTTCTGCCAGAGTGTGTGTGTGCTACCTTGACAGCCTCTGATGGAAACATTCAGGGTCACAGCCATAAAGGTTATTCTATAATCAAAAGTCTAGAACACAACAGGAGCAGATTATGTTCAGGAACCTTTACTCCATGGCAGTATTATTTTAGCTTATTTCCAAACCTTTCATGTCATTCCTTTCACACAGAACCATGACTTGTAATTGGAAATACACATTGGTATGAATTATATTTAGCAGCATGAGCTTCCTACTTTAGTCAGGTGGGGAAACTTCACCACCCCCTCTTTGTGAGCATTGCTTTACATGATCTAGTTACCATTTGAGATCAGAGTATTATGACCGTCAAAGCTGGGTGTTGAAACTCAGCAGCAATTTCCAGAAGTAAGTGGGATTTCATTGATTGGATAATTTTAGAGTATTCTTTAATGTGAACCACAAAGTGCTAGTTATTGTCTCTTGCAGAACTACGAGTCCTTGAGCTGTGTAGAACTTATAAACTCCACTGACATCTAAGTTCTGGGCCTGCATGAAGAAAATTAAACAGTGTCAAAGCTGGTGAGGGTGTATGTGATTCCCCTCTCCTAACAGCAAGAACACTGTGTAATCAGGATGCTCTGAGTCACACACAGAGCCAGACCCTCATTTCAGATGTTCTCCTGCTGACAGCACAATCCTGTTTTTAAAAGGTTCTTTGAAAAACCTGTATTAACCTATAAAAAGGTCTCACTCTTCATTTTACTAAATCAGTGGTGCAAATAAAAAATTAAAATCAAGTAGCAGACTTACCAAAGAACTGGTCTTGATTATGGAGAAGATACTACTGAGAATCCCAGAGCAGATCAGCAGCTCCTTCTGCTGTCGTAGGTGAAGGTGAATGTGGTGAAGGACTACGGGCAGCAAGATGCGCCGGGACTCTGAATGAAGGAAAATCGTTTCAAATGTAAGGAAAGAAAATATTTACAATTACAATGGATGGTTTCAACAAAATTCTGTGGTGTTACCATTCTCACCTTGTACTGAGTACAGTAATTTAAGTGCACTGAGTTGAGGTCCTCACTACAGGGAAGAGAAACCCAATGGAGCTTTCTATCTTCCACTTTACCTTCATAATTTCTTTCATTTCATACCTATATGTATGAAATACACTCACAATCTTCACCCATTTCCCACTGAGTTCATAAAGAATTTTTAAAATTCTGTTTTTAAAGTATATGTAAGCAATACTACAAGTATATTTAAGTAAATTTTTAAGAATTAAACTGTCGAGCTAAAGAAATATTAAAGTTACAATGTAAAGATTAAAGATACTTTAAAGGAATGCGGAGGGTTTCTCACATGACTATTCCCCCATCCTCCCTGTTTGTCAGGCACAAGCTGGCTGAAAAGGAGTTTTTCTTCCCATCCATGGTAAGAGCAATGCAAAGTTTAAAATGAGATTTGGCAGTTTTAATAACTGACTTAATTTTTAAATGTATACTTATCAATCTTTAGTAACAACAATTTATCTATGATGGATTTATAAACATTTCCTACCACAGCAAAACTTGTAAAGTATTTGTGTTGAACAGAGTTAAAAGAGTTACAGAATATTCTGAATTGGAACTCACAAGGATCACGGAATCCAACTCTGAAGCGAAAGCCATCGTGAAATGTTGGATCAAACCCACAATGTTAGCTTTATCAGCGCCCTGCTCCAACCAATTCAGCAAATAAATACACTTATCAACGATGCCGCCAAGAGAAACAATTACCAACATTACTGGCATTCAGCAGGGAATTATTTGCAACAAAGCCACGGCAAAAGCACCCGAGGTGTCGCCGCCCCGAGCGAGCAGCAGGCCCGAGGCTGAACTCACCTGAGAAGGAGAAGAGGCGGCTGTCGACCGTGCGGGCGATGGACTGGAGCTTCACCACGTCCATGGACTGGCCGATGTGCACCGTGCTGGGCATGCTGCCCAGCGTGCCCCGCACGAACTCCGCCACCTCCTGCACCGTGAACATCTGCAGCAGCTCGTCAAAGATGGCAGGGAACGAGTTCAGCAGGGCAGCCTGCGGGTACAGGAGCGAGCTCAGCACCTGCACTTCCCACCTGCGGCTCAGTGCGGGGAGCTGGCAACAACAGCAACACCGAATGAAGGGTCTGCGCAAAGCTGCTACACACTGCGCTATGGCTGTGGTCATGGCTTGTGCTACCTGGAGCTCACAGTGAACAAGTCACATGTAGCATAGAAAAATCAAGTGCTGCTGCAATAGTAAATCTCAGGATAAGTAGTGCACATAAGATACAGCTTCAAAAAGCTGTACTTTAGGATACAGCTTATAAAACAGGAAAAAAATGGAGATATCAGAGAACAGAAGATAGTCCGTTTTTGCTGATTTACTTTTTTAGTTAATACAACACTTGCTTCTGATGATAGAGTTCTGTACCAATTGTTTGTACTAGCAACTACCTACGACAGTTAAAACTCTTCAGAAAATATTCTGAAGAACCTGCTGACAGACCCTTAACCAGCTCTGCCATGTGACATTCCAGGATTTCTGCAGCAGGGGTGGTGTGTGAGTCCATGTGAAAGAGGTATCACATCATGCGAGTGTGCATGTGATTCTTGCAGTAACAGGTATTTCTAGTAAGCTGGAGCTATCCTTGAAAGTGCTTCTTAAAGTGAAGAAATGGTGTCAGCACAACAGCAACCAAAACCTCTTCATGTCTTACTTCCTATTTTTCAATTAATTTTTTCACAAGAGTAGAAAATTCCATGCGTCATCCTATGTTCAAGTTCTGCACACTTGGTGTCCTATCAATCAACAGCCACCACATCTAATGTTTTAAAATTCTTCCCTTCCTCTACATCCCACCCAAGCTCCAACCTGCTTCCTCACTATAACTATTTAAGTTCCTAAATGGTTGCTTTCTTGAACCAGCCTCGCCTCCACTCTTCCCTTCCTGCTATTCCCACCTCCCTTCCCCGAAGCTCTCCACACAAACCCCTGTGATTTCCTGCACAAGTTCAGATTTACCAGACTTCACTGCAGATCTGTTCAGCTTTGCCCTTCCAGAGTCTCACCACTGTCAGTATTTCCTTTTCCTCAGAGATTTTTTTGTTTTCTCAATGCATAAACATGTCTGTATCTCTTCCATACTGACATGACTCTCCTAATCCATATAATCCAAGTCTCTTTCTTTGCCAAGTCTTTTTTCCTTCAACAGTGAAATCTATTCAGTAGTATTTGAGCAAAATCAAGATATTTTTACAACTAACATGGTAGAGCTCATTAAATTATTCTGAATATAAATTTACCTCCTTCCACTCATTCTTTTCCAAAATCTTATTTTGTTACAGTCAACTCATATTACACAAACCCCCACAAGGCCTCCTGGGTGTTGTCACCTATTTTTTCTTGCATACCTACAATGTACTAACAAAATAAATAAATCATTTCACTAGCTCCTGGTACTCATGGAAGGCAGTAACAGCTACAAATCCAGTCACTGTCTTTATCTTTGGGATAATACCACTGAAATTACCATACTGGCCCAACAAATTCTTACAGGAGTTTTCCTGAAATTTCTGGTACTTATAAAGCAGAAGGATTTCTTTATAACCCATAGCAATCCAAGGGTAGGCATGGGATCTCTTCAGGAAGATTTGCATCTGTCCTGAGGCAACATCATTTCAACAGTTACTTGAAAGGTCCCGTTATTGCACAACACCCTAAAATATGCTGGAACATTACTCATGTCAAACTAATTGCCTGGGAGGAAAGAAATCGGTTTTACTCTCATTGCTGGAAAAAACTGAGATACTGAGCTCTCTCCAATATCCTGCAGAAGAGGACAAGTGTGAGGGAAATTACATTTGCCAGGGTCTCAAGCATTTCTGTGGGTATTTAACAGTTGTGCAGATTTCCAGAACTAATAATCAAAACAAATGCTTGGCTCCCCTGAACAATTTTACTTATATAATCTTGTGTACACCCTCAGTACTCAGTACTTTTTGGTGTGTGGATGCCATAAACTGCTCCATGAATAACTGAAATATTCCACATCTCCAAGTTTTAATGTACCGGCCGCTTAAACATCAAACTCCAGTAAAAATGCAGGAAAAGAGTGTTTGGGGTAGGGAAAAGAGATTAACTGGGAACATCCACAATGAAACACTTGTGCAGTCTTGGGGATCATTACTTACAGAATTAAATGTCGGCCTTGTTGTGCCCCCACATTTTTGTGGGGCACCTGTCCCGGCTCCGCTCGCCTGCCCTCCAGGCTGGGGGGCCTATGGGGCAATGGGATCGGGGGGCAACAAAGTGGCAAGGGGGAAACAAAAAGTAAACTTTTCAAAGATTCAACAAGGACAGGCTTTACAAATTACAAAAGTCCAAAGTAAGAAATACCATAGTGAGAGAAAGGAGGGAAAAAATTAAAAAGAGAAACAAAGAGAAAAAGGGAAAATCCCCCATCCTCAAAGTAACTCTCCCTCTGCATTTGGGACCAACACAACTGGAAAACATTCAGCAGATCCTGTTTCCATTCACCATCACTTTGTCTGCAAAATTCTGTGCACTGATTTCTCTTGTTCCTGGCTCATCTTATTATGCCCACTAATGGGTGATTAAATAAAACATTAGAGCAGCTGTTCTCAAGTCTTTCCGAGCAGCTCCTTAAGAAAGAGATTACTCCACTGGCAGCTTCCTGAACCAGCAGAGTCACTGCTTGGCTGCAACGTTCACAGCAGCTGCTTCTTTGGCAAAATACAGCAGGTGCTCCAAACATCTGTAATTCTGCATTAGTGATTACAAACCACCTTCACGTTACCAGGGAGCTCTGGGTGCTCCACTCTGACATTCTCTGAGCAGAGGCACAAAACAGCATGTTTGACATTTAAAACTTCAATGCAGGGTATGTAATGCAGTACAGTGGTCTTTAAAGCTGAACCCAAAACTCAGCAGCATCCTTACTTTGAGTATTGTCTTCAGCCCACATGGAATCTTCATGAAGTCCCCTGGGCCGTATTTCATGATGCATTAAATATGAGTATGGGCATCACAGCATGTTTGTGGTCAGGCTGCACATGATTCTGGCTGTAATTTTAGCACATGTTGGAATTGTTTATCTGAGTGCAAATATATCAGTTGAACTTCTCACTGTGATGCTTTTGTGACTGTAAATATTGATTTGAAGTACTACAACAAAGGATTTAGAAATTCTTGAGGCCAACCATGAGACATAGGAATGAGAGAGACTTGAAAATGCAGTTTACTTTTGTGAACAGCAAGAATTGCTTTCTCATTTGAGAAGGCACTTCCTGATGGAGTGCCCCCAGTCCAGCTCACCTGTGCAAAGCTACTGTCTAATGCCATTTATGGGTGTCTTGTTTTCCAGCATCACCAGCTTGTTAGGGGAAAAAACTCCACTGTCCTGCAGTTAACCCCCGTGTGCCCACACCTCCTACCCACGCAGGAACAGCTGCCTCGTGGTTTGCCAGTGGGAGTGCAGGAAATAGCAAACCTGTGTGAAGATGAGAGTCTCAGAGCTCCTGCTGTCCAAGCTGAGCACAAATCTGATGGACTGGAAAAGCTCCTGGATGCTGGAGCGGAACTGCTCCTCCTCCATTCCACAAGTAGCTCTGGAGTAAAGGATCCGAGATTGGACAATGAACTTGAAAAGATATTCCAAGGCCTTAAGGAGCAGGAGAGGAAGGAGATCAAGACAGAAAAAAAGAGAGAAAGAAAAATAAAGGAGCTTTAGAGAGAACCAGGAAAGACTCTACATGCATAATAACTAAATGCTTGAGCTTTAGAAAGGAGAATGAAAAACAGGTTTTTTAAGTTACATAATTCAGTTGAGGAAGAGCTACTTTTAGGCAAGTACCCATTCTCAACCAATAATCTTTGTTATTTGCATTTCCCACTAACAGAAAAAGTAAGAATTTACATCAAAGAGACAAATCTGAGTTACATAATTTGAGGAAAATTTTGGTCAAGGTAGGAAACTTCTGGTTTTCTCATGACTTGGCACAATGACTGAAGTGTCTGAAGAAGCTGTTCTGTTTTCTTTCAAAATTTCGTAAATGGCATTATTTAGAACTACATTTATTTGGCAGCAGTGATAACAAAGAAAACATACTGTTCTGAGCAGCTGTAACAAGTCACTGCCCTATCAACTGTTCTGAGACACCAGCCCAGCAAGGTGACACTTCACACACCTCCTTGATACTGGCTGTGCACAACTGTCAGTGCCAGAATGCACCAGATATCAGCGACATCACTCCTTCCCTTAGTGCTTAACAGGATTCACCAGCAAAGCAGATTAAGGGAAGAAATAATTCGTGGCTTGATGATATCCTCAAAACGCAGCACAGGGAAACAACAGGCTGGAGATTCAGCAATCATAGGCTGGACAGAAACCTTAGTAACATTTCACTGTATTCCATGGAAAATATTCTTGTCTCACTTCAATGCTGGGAAACTGGAAGTTAATTAAAATACAAATTTTTCTCCCAAAAGATATTTTTGCACCCATAAGAGTCCCTCACTGAACCACCACACAATATACACAGATATACAATGCTGTGTTGTAAGTTTTAGAATGCCACAGCTTTAAGGATATAGAATGGGAATGTGAAATTCCTCATAAAGCCATCATGGGTTTCAAAATGCCATTGATGCTCCCAATCTTTTTTTCCCCAAGAAATTATGGCAACTTTGGTAATTCAGCAGTTATTTTTTATACGTCTGTACTAAACCATCTCCCAGCGAAGCTTCCTTACGCCAAAGAACTTCATCAGGAAACATCAGCTGTGTTCATGGCTGGTTTCCAGACACAGGCCAGTTGGTTCCCAGTCAGCTCTCCAAGGCTGACACTCCTGTGCTAACACCAAACCCCACACAGTGCTCGTGGGAGCTGCTGTGGGGGTTCAGAACACACAGCCAGAATTCTCCATAACTTCGTTTTGCAGTGATCAGAGCATTTGTGTGTGAAGCTCCAGAATTCCCTGTGGAAGGTGAGATAGCAGGGCTCAGAACACTGCACTTCCTCAGCACAGACAATGAGCCCACACAGCAGTGAACCAAAGAGTTCCCAGTGTTTGCACACATTGCTGGGATCCTAAAAACACAAACCGAGTCCTGGTAGCACAAGTCAGCACCAGGACTAACTTTGGCTCTTGCTACCTACAACATCACAAGCATGATGTGTATTTGTGCCTAAAGACATACTGAGATAAAATTCCAGCCTTCAGTGATGTTTGGCATGATATAAAAGATCAGTGTCAAATGAAATAAATCCCTTACAAACACAGTCTGTGTGCATGTTCCACTGAAGCTGGAAGGGCATTTCCTTGACACAGTTCCTTAGTTCTTAATTTCCTCAGGGAGGGAAAAGCTGCCTGTGGAGCCATTCATGGAGACTTGGTTACCCAATTCCCCCGGGAGGCACAGGCAGCTGTTCCTGGATGCAGCTTTTGTGGAGCTTTGTACGGGGCACAATAAAGGAGCATGATGCTGTGTTCTAGGTAGAAATGTTCTTTCAGTTATAGCTCCTCCAAGTTGAACAGGAGGTTTTGTGAATTAAAAGCATCTTGAGGGAGGTAAGAAATTTTAGAAATCCTCTAGAACTCTCTTTGCTAACGTCAGGGCTGGAAATCAGAATCCTATGAGACATCTGCATGTCCATCATGAATGTACATGAGCAGCCAGGAGCTGTAAGAGTGCAGAGTATTTCAGCACCAGCTTTAGGGCACTACACTGAACAGATAATTCAGGGGAAAAGGGATACAGAGCTACCCTGTTTTCTCAAAGAACTGCTAATGCAAGGAGTGTAGTGAACACATCAAAGACCACAGAAATCCCCAACAGAAGAATCTGGTACTAGTAATGACACATTAGCAATGATAATAATGTCTTTGGTACAAACTTGCTCCAAATGCCTGAAATAAAACCTGGACACAAAGAAGGAAATCAATCACTTCACTGTAATGGGAGAAGATGAAGACCTGAATTTGGGCCTGCAAGATATACCTGCAAAGGCAACTGTCTGAATAAGATGTGACAGCAGTGTGGGTGGCAGAGGATGTGCTGTCAGGTCTGCACAAACTCTGCTGGTTATTTGAATTCCTATGCTTGGAAAGGCTTGGACTGTCAGGCCTGCAAACTGACCTCCCTCACAGAGAGAACAGCCACATTCCAGGCCAGCACTTGAGAGCCCCAGTAAGCAAAGGGCTGCCTTGGAGGCTGAGACACAACGTACCATATTCACAAACTGACTTCCCTAACCCCGGCTGCTGAAAGACATTCCAGCACTCCTGTCGTTGCCATTTCCAAACAGGACTGCTATGAGGTTCAACAGATGCAGATCACATAGGGACAATATCCTACATCTCTATTTGCTGTACTGCATAAAGCACTAATGAGTGGTTTGAGAGGCAAGAAAACCTCCTCCAAGTCATCCCAGCTGGAGATCTTCCTCTCATCTCATAACTTTAATAGCTTTTTTTTTGCAATTAAAAAGAAGGAAAGATAAGGATAGGGAAAAAAAAAAAAAGAAAGAGAAAGTTGCTAATTCATTGAAAAGGCATTTTTGCCCTATTTTTACCATTCCATATGAATCTGTGGTTGAAAATTCCAAAGAAGATGTTCCTAAGCATGTCAGTATCTACAAAGACAAAGCAAGCACTGGTGTAATGCCCTTGGGTATTATCTGAATAGGATCCTAGCAGGGGATTTGGAAAGTGAGAGGATGGCATTGGCAGCATCCTTCACCTGGAAGAGGTTTCACTTCTTTGTACTGACAAGTGACAAAATCCAAGTGCTGATCACTGCCACTGCTTCCAGCTCTCCAAGTGCCCAGACTCAGGTGTTAGGACACCAGTACCCTTGGAGGCAGAAGCTGCAGGCAAGCTTTCACTCAGAAAAAACCATCTTCCTGCAAACGTTGGCATCATGTATTTATGCACTTGACACACTGACTATTGCACATAGTGAAATGAAGATTTATTCTCTGATTTCTCTGGAATAGCACCAAAACATTCCTGGTGTTTCTCACAGCTGTGCCTCCCTAGGACATCATGCTCCCATCACAGAACTACAGGTCAGGTCCTGTCCTACTTGTGAGGATTTCCATCCAGTTAAAGACTCATTTATCTGCTGCTTCAAATACTCCAGGACTTCAACCTGTGGTACAGTGGTGCTGTGTCACAGCCAGAAATGAAGAGCCCAGCTTTGATCCATAGCACCTGGGACTGACACACTCAAAACTCCTGCTGCTTGGAGGGCAAGGTGAAGCCCACTTTAATGGAGTATTTATGCACTGGCCACGGATATAAGTCCCACTTAAGTTCTCAACAGGGTTGCAAAAGAGCTTAAGGAGACTGAATTCTTTCACTTTTTTCAGCACAAGAGCGAATCTATTCCTAAAACTAAAATGGTGGCTATATATATAAAAATCTGGTTCAACAATTACAGGAAGCCAGTGGCACACTAGCCTTGATTCCATTTGAGCCTCCCAGCCCTGCTGTGCTCCCAGGGCTGTGATACCCACCCTCATTGCCTCCTGGATGTGGTCCTGGCGCACGAGCTCGGCCGAGCGGTCCATGTACCACTTGAGACACCGGATCAGCTCCCTGCAGGAACAGGCACAGCAAATTTAGCACCAGCTCTGGCAGCCAGCAAACATTCTGCCTTTAGGAGACATCTCTAAAGCAGCCTCATTTCACTTGATTTCAGTGGTCACTTACAGCTGTCATTGATACTGAATTTACATAGTATTTACATTTATTTACTTTTCAAAACCAGAAAATGATTCCTTCTTTGTAATTGACTTGGACCATGAGGAACCATAAAAAAGATGTTATTAGAGAGACACCTTTGATAAAGGCATGGTTCTAAGACCAAAATACACTTTTGTTTTAATAAGAATTTCCAGCTCTCATCTCAATAAGAAGCTTTTAGAAACCGAGATCACAAAGAAAATACCTGCATCTATTTTGCTAAGTACACAAGACCATCTGGACTAACTTACAAAGCTGTATTAGAACCATGTTTTATTTCAGACATCAGATTACCAAGAAACATTGATTTGTCTGAAAGAGGTGCTAATTAACACAAAGCAGAACCTTTTTACCCTCTGAACATGACTATACCTTCCAGTGCTGTATATTATCTATGGGTTTTTACCTGCCATTGATGGACTATTTTTTATATTTATTTAATTACACTAAAATGTGAATTGCTTAAAAGAATCAAAAGGAATTATTAGCTGTTTTTTATAGTTTACTGTTGCCAAACATAGAATATACTCAGATATACAAAAGCAATGGTCTAAAAAAAAAAAACCCAACACCCTGAATGGTAACTTTTACTGCTTTCAAAAAGTCTCATACTCTGATGCAAGAGTCTTTCAATTACCAGAAAATAAGGCAGAATCTTCAAAGTGACAGTGAAATTTAAATTTCTGATCTGCTGAAATTAAATTATAACCAAATAGAACATCATATGTGAACAGCTGTCTACTTTAGAAGTTACAATTAGTTCTCTAAGCTTTCACACAAGTCAGAAGATCTCATATGCATGCCTCTCCTTAAGATGAGGAATGCATATGCTCTTGGTAACTCATTGGTATAAACTACAGACTGATAACAAGTTGTTGCTGAGTGTCTCTTCAGTTAAAAAAAAAAAAAAGAAATAAAAGGGAAAAAAAGAGAAAGATTTGCCAGTCCACAAGAGCAAGAGAAATGCCAGCCACTGGTTACACTCAGCAGTGCTGTTTCCCTACAAATGTGCTGGAAAACTTCCAGGTGAGCAGCTCCACTTTTGGGGACACTGCTGCCAGGAAGGTTGTGTTCCTATGGTGCCACCATTCCCCAGCTTGGAGAGGAACACCAGACCTACTTGTAAGCCAGAGCTCCTGCAAAGTGCTTCTGGATGTAGGTGTCCATCACGGGGCGGAAGTGGAAGTACTTGCTGTCACGGAGCAGGTTGATGATGAACACCTGGGGACATGGAGAAGAGAACCCAACTCAAGGTTGGCACCTTGCTGCCAAGTGTCTGCAAACCAGTGACCCAAGGTAAGGAGCTTTCCAACACATGAGCTGCTTTAAACAGTCACAGTTGTGTTATCAGGTATTATTGGTTGCTTCTCCCACATGAGAGCAAATTCTGCTGCCCCAGATGTGCTGAGGCCAGCCTGCCCTCCTCACCCCAGATCATTACAGAAAACACAGCTGGATCCAGCTGAGTATTCCATGTTTGACAGGAGCACAGTACTAGCAACATGATCATAAGAAACTTAAAACTCACTGAGCATAAGAGAAATAACAATCCAGCAGCTTACCAGAGACTGGAAGACCAACAGACCATACTTCTCTGTGTTGTCATCCAAAACTACAAACAACGTGTCCAGAATATCTTGTAGGAACTAAAATGACACGAACAAAGAATTTCAACTTAAACTGTATTCAAAAGGTTATTTCTCCCTGCTTTAATTAGTTCATACATATTTATATCTTTGTGAAACACTTGCCAAGGACAAATCACTTCAGGTTCACTCATATGATGTGATAGATTTAAATTTGATTTTACCAAGAAAAATTTTCTCTTTGCAAGGAATATTTTCAAACAAAAATGACAGAAAAACAAAAAATAAGAAATATGTACTATATACCTGGTTTGTAATTTTGACTGAGCGTTCCTCTCACTTTAAGCTGACTGGAGGTGCTGCCTGACACCAGTGGCAAAACAACTTGCTCTCATTCTCAAATCATTGGAGTCTCAGGTACTGTTCAGCATCAAATCTGAGGCTGGGCAGTACATTAAATTATGTTTAATATTGAAATTTTTGTTAAATGACAGAAAGTAAAGCTTTTCTAACAAGCATTGATTGGGGCAAGTTACATGTTGCCAGTTGCTTCTTTCACCCTTAACTCCACAGCTTGTTGAGCACTGACAGTTCAGTGATTTTCTTTCTCAAAGTACAGTCTCCAAAAGGATGAGTGTGAAGGAGAGTGCTGGAGATAATTAACTGCACACTCTCTCATGGTTTTTTAATCTACTCTACTTAAATTTCTGATGTAGACAACAAGACATAAATTATAACAATTTATGAAGTCTCTGAAATGATAAAAGGTCTTTTTCTTCTGAATTATTACATTCTGTTCTTCATATCCCAGAGCCAAATGACAGCTGATTTATGGGGAGAATCAATTACTTCTCCCCATGAAATAATTCAATCCATATCTTTCTTTTTCTTTCTCTATAACAACCAGATACTTGTACTGCTCTACAAACGAAGTGTACAAAACATGACATTCTTAAAGAATTCCAATATAAATGGGATTTGTGCTCCTTTGTTACTGTTACCAAGTTATCAAGAAGAGTAACATTTCAGATACAGCAACACTCAAATGAGTTACAGTGAAGTGGCTTTAATGATAAACCACTTAGTAAGTGATAGGATTTGTCTTCAGTTTCTTTTCCTTCGTTGTTTGTGTTAGAAATCAGCTTTGACTTCCAGATTTGTAGAAATAAATCCCAGGGAGAGTTCCCAGCACACCTAAGATTATCAGAGGCGTATCTGGAATGCACTTTGTTTTGCTGAGACCACAAGTACTCAAATGCAGTTTGGAGTTCCTGGGACCTAAGGAAGCTCAGGCCACACAAGATGATCAAGTCGAGCAACAGTGGCTACAAAACCTGGTGAAATGATGAGCTGGGAAACCAAACACTGGTGCACTGCTGGCTGGATGCACCAGAGAGCCCCTGCCAGGGTCTGTGTCTGCAGCAGCAGCTGTGTGGGACTGTAGGCTTGAACCACTGATGCTGAGGATCCAGCACACGTGGCTGAGAGAATCTGACTAAGGATTAGCTCTGCTTTGATCCCACAGACTGACTGTGCACTAACTTCTCAAGTCTATCTTCTTCCTGACCAGTTTCACATCGTAATAAAATCCCAATTCATACAGGGTGGAAGTTCACACTGTCAATCAAGAAGCACAGTAAGAGGGAGCCTTCAGGTCTGAACTGACTGCCTGTCACAGATACATCCAAAGGCTGTTATTTCATGCAGTACCTTAACAATCTCCTCGCCACTGACATGTCTCAGTCTTCCCAGAATATCCATCACTCGATCTGGGTAAGCTTTCCATTTGAGCAGGGCAAGCAGATCCACTGCAGAGAGAGGGAGGAAGAGCTAGAACCACCCACAGAGGGAAGAATGGCAACCCCAGACCCACCAGAGATTCATCACGTTGCACTTCACCTCTTGATGCAGTCCACACTTCTTGGGAAATGACATACATACATATATATATATATATATGTATATATATATATAAAAAAGAAAACAATGAGTACAATATGGAGAAGTCAATACTGCTGACAGAGAAAGGAATGGTAAAATGCTTTGAAAAAAGTAAAAGCTGCATTTTTTCCCTGTGTGACTTGACACTGCACTGTGGACAATCCACTCCTGTCTGCTCAGGCTTTAGGGATGCTGCTGTAAAAAAATCTTACTTACTTACCTGCTCTGTAAAAGCCAAGCAAAACAAACTCCGGATTGTGTAGAAATGCTAATAAGTGAATTTTTTTGCTCTTTCCTAATTCCTGCCGCCTTGGGCCATTCTGAGGGATCAGCAACTCACCATTCTGGGTCAGTTTGGTAGAAGAGAGCTGTGTGGAGACTGAGAAGGTCTCTTTGGTGCTGCGCTGGAAGATGAGGCTGGAGGGGATGTTGGGGCAGCCGTTGTAATCCTCCTTGCAGCAGGGCAGCCCCAGGTACAGCGCGTGGTTGTTGAACGTGCTGTTCTCATCACACTGCAGGGACAGCACAAGGGATGGAATTGTACCTTGTCCATCTCATCCCACAGCCTGTCAGCAGCTCCCCAACAGTGCCTGTGTTGGGATTTTTGTGGGTGCACACCAACATTTCTAAGGTAAAGCTGTGCCTGGGGGCCTTGGACACACCCAGAACAGACCCAGCTCTACAGAGTGGGCTCCAACCACTGCCTCATGAGAACTCACCAGATCTTTCTGATGTAAACTCGGTGCTGCTGCCCGAAAATTGTACTGAACAAATAAACCCAGGTGAATCAGCAGGAAGGAAAAACCCCAAAGGCAAATTTCTTGCTGCAGGGCTGCCAAGCCGTGGCACTGCAGCACGAGGCATTTGAATCCAGCACAATGTCATCTTACAAAGGCACAGAGCAATGCCTTAGGCTGGTAGAATTACTGAATGCTCACGGACACCAGTGTGTTTGAAGTCAAAATGGATGGGATTAATAGCAGATAAATCATCATTATCAGGATGGAAAAGGTGAGCTGCACCTAGAATAGAAGGCTCTATCCAAACCATGTGATTTTGAATGTATAAAATTTTGAAACTACTATTAATCTGTTCCTTGCACACTTCTAATAAGGGGGAGAAGGATAATGTAATGACCATTACTCATTTAAGTAATGAAGTAGAGATGAGCAGTGAAAAGTCTGCAGAGAACTGGTACCTTATAAACATAAAGCTCATGGATATCATCCGACAAGGTCGTGCCATCATCTCTCATCAACGGGGTGAATGCAAAACCAAAGAGCTTCTTTTCTCCCTTGTCTTTTGCTGTAGCAAGACATAGAAAGAAGGAACTGTATTTGTACATACCCTGTCTGTCAATATATACAGGATTACTCACCAACTTCTCCACATGCCGAAAAGAAAACAAGCAACTTACAGAACAAACAACTTTTCTAATTCTAATTTCTTTTTTCTAGTTCTATGTAAAGGACTGACAAGCTTTAAATCAAACACAGACACGCCAAGCATAGCAAAATCTAAACTGTTTATCCTGCAAAGAAATCATTCTACAGAAAAACACAACAAAAGAACAGCAGGGACAAACATCTACAAAGTGCTTTGCCCTGCACCGATCGTTCACCACGTTTTTAGTGCTCCATTTGACAAATTCACCAAAAGGCTGCTTAGCAGCGCCCCTTCAGTGTGTTTCGGGCTGGCCTCCGTTCCTGCTTTGCAGCCAGACGAAGCGGCAGTGGAAGCAGCGGGGACACTCACTGGAGCAGTGGCGGAACTCGAAGCGCAGGTGGGAGCCGCGGAAGCGGTCGATGGGGATGGGCAGCTTGATGATCTCCCCCCAGCGCGGGCTGTTGTTGTGGTACAGCACAAAGGAGTGGTAGGCGCTCCTGCTGGGCTCCCCCGAGCCCAGGCTGATGCAGTCCTGCCGCCAGAGCAAACAGCACATCATCACCCCGAGTCATTTCATTACCCGCTGATAACCTTTACAAAATTCATGCCTTGCTGTAGACATAAAAGAGTCAGAAGCAGAAATTCAGACACAATGAAATGCGAAATTTTTTAGGAGACCTTGAAACTTTGTTTTGGGTCAAAGGGTGAGCTAAAAGACCTGTGATACTGGATGAATCCCAGTATCTAAGTTGTTATTTAAGCTAAGTTTTCCATCAAGCACTGGGTAGATACGTTAAACACCTAAGTCCAAATATATAAATTGAGCCCAAAAAATAGGACATAATAGGACCATCACTTGTAATATCAGCCTTCTGTGAAAAGATCCTTTAACCAGATTTCTGCTTCAGTATCTCAGTTCAGAAGTGATAAAACTGACCTTTCCAAGCTCTTTACAAATGTTCATCTTTCAAAACTACAACTACCCAGCCTCGCCAGGTATCCCAGAAAATTCTAATCAAGTTACTTCCACAGTGGTAAGCAAAGAATTTCTGTGTAAAACTCATCACCTAAAAACATAATTGGATCTAAATTTTTGCCTTCAGATATAACAAACTCAGAGATCTTGTCCAATCTGTGCCTTCACAAAATACAGATGAAGAAAAACATGAACTGATATTGTTTAGAAAACAAAAAAAAATCTTAGAATACAAGTGAAGAAAAATAGGATAAGTCCTGAAATAAGGACAGTAAAAGGTCCTTTATAATGAAGACATGGAGCAGGAAGCACATTTTTTTATATATGAGCACTAACCAATGCTCTAGACCCAGCGCCTACAAGGAGATCCAGGAGATACAACATCTCATAAAGCAAGCAGAAAAAAGACATCTTGGCGATTCTTCACTTTTACCATGTACAAGAATAACTAATCCAGGAAGAAACAAGCTAAGCAGACCAAGAATAACACATGTAATATAAATTCTGATGTAAATGCCCCCAGTGCAACAGTATGATGACAAGAACAGCTACTGGTCATTACCCCAGTGCATCTATAAATTCTAACCCAAGAAAATACCAGAAATGTTGATTTTTTTAATCTGTAACCATCGGACTGCCCAGTCAAGAACATCCCATTAACCAGACCCAGTTAGTTCAACCTCTGGCAATAATCTGCTGGCTTTGAGAAAACTAAGAATTTGTGAAGGAGCCCCAAAGGGAAGAAAAGCTCTCTGGAATTCTGGGATTCCATGCAAGGACAGCCTATGTGCACAGAGACTCTGCAAAGACTCTGATCCAAACTGAGTGACTGCAGGCTGAACTCACACAACTCAGTTCTCTCGAATAATCCTCAGCAGCCACATGGGAAGAGCCACAACCTCATATTTTTAATACAGCTACAAGAATTAAGTGTTGCAGATAACAGGTTAGTGGAGAGCAGTGCCAGTATTGCAACCCAGAACACCCAGTTCTATTCCGTAGCAAGAGCAAATGGTTGGACTTCAACACAGCAATTCCAAAACCTCATTCTGCATTAGGCTCTTAGGAGCAAACAAAACAATATTTCTATTTCCTCTACAAAGTAAAAATTCAAATTTTAATGTGAGCTTTTTTTGTCCCATCAAGAAGCCACCTGCTCTGGCTGACAAGTGGCCAGTATTTGAATGCAGTTTCATGCTATGAACTTGAGATAAATGAACAGTTTCTCCTGGTTGTTAACTTAGTTCCCATGCAGTTATGCTACAGTCTATAGTCTGAGGAGGGCAGACTGGTAAATCTTAAATTCTAAACTATGATCTGCAAAATACAAACATCATACTAATCTCCAGATACCTGGTGACCCTGAGACCCAAATATGCAGGGGAATTAGAGGGCAGAGGCAGGGAAGGGAAGCTAAACTAGAAAAACTGTCAGGAAACTTCTATTGTTAAAGGTGTGCCTTGCAATTCATAGGTTATTCCTGCTACTGGAACAGAAAGAAGAAAGAAGTGAGAAATGTGTCAAAGGATTTTTTAATTTTAATTTTTCAGACTATATTGAAAGATACTAACAATTGAGTAACACCATTTTGAGAAGGAAATACTCATTTTCATTTTGAACAGCACTACATTCTGGAGGTAATTTCACTCCTTTCAATAGGACTATTTCTGGATCAAGATACACTCAGCAGCAATGAGGAGCTGAGAATATTCTCATTAATGGTGTGCACGGTTCTGCTAAAGGCTTCACAAAGGCACAAATCAGATTTGGATTGTGCTGCTGGTTGGGACAAGTTTAAGGATTTTACTCAAATATCAGATGAAAACTCTGGCCATTTCCCCTTTCCTGTGTAACTCTACATGCAGTGTCTCTGCTGGCAGCTCTGCTCCAGCAAGGCCATGGGGCAGGAATGATGGAGGGTATTCCAGCCAGGATCAGCAACCAGGATCAGCAACCAGGATTCCAGCCAGGATCAGCAACCAGGATCCCAGCCAGGATCAGCAACCAGGATTCCAGCCAGGATCAGCAACCAGGATCCCAACCAGGAT
>VXBU01011330.1:200269-301608 GCA_013400315.1 Bombycilla garrulus | reverse complement strand
CCCAACCAGGATCCCAACCAGGATTCCAACCAGGACTCCAACCAGGACTCCAACCAGGACTCCAACCAGGATTCCAACCAGGATTCCAACCAGGACTCCAACCAGGACTCCAACCAGGATTCCAACCAAGATCCCAACCAGAACTCCAACCAGGATCCCAACCAGAACTCCAACCAGGAACAGCAGTGCTTCAGGGTCAATGAACTCTCAGTGTTCTGCTCACATTCATGGGCATCACGAAACACCAGGAACCAAAGATCTCCCAGACACAAACCAAGTGTCTTTGCTGCTTTGTCTGCAGCCATACAGAGAAGCAATACCATAAAAACTGTGACAGAGTTTCTTTTAACTATGTGGCCTAAATTTTGAAACCCCACAAAGATCCTTTATATGAAAAGTCTCTCCTTTATGGCAAATCCTGGGTTGGTTTGGGTTGGAAAGGAATTTAAAGCTCATCTTGTTCCAATCCCCTGCCACGGGCAGGGACACCTTCCACTAGAGCAGGCTGCTCAGAGCTCCATCCAACCTGGCCTTGAGCACTTCCAGGGGTGGGGCATCCACAGCTCGGACTGACCATCCTTTACAGTGTTTGTGCCACCCTCCCAATGTACTTTACAACAGTAATAACAGGCAAGGAATGAAAAACCAACTTCGTGTCCATGAATGACCATTCCAACCAAAATCGCCCAAGTTAAAACTGATAATGTCTAGAAATTATCTGGCTTTTGCACGTAATCATCAAGCACCATTATGTACATTAGCATTTGAAGATGCTGATACTGCAGTTTGAGGGATTTCTCTTTGCCCCAGCAGACTGAAATCAGCTGATGATTAAAACTTCAGTTTGAAAAGCTTAGGCAGAAAAGGAATCTGATCTTCTTGGAGCAGCTCTGAGAAAAATGAGTTCCTTACAAGAAATACACTACTTTTAATGAAACCACAGGCAGTTGTAGTAATGAAAGTTCTCCTTTCAATTAAAACCAGAAGACTGTGGCAATGGATTCAGTACACAATTTTAGGTGTTTAGATTCTCCACACTAATGGCTACAAAGCCCATTTTATTGCAGTGGAGGTAAAAGAAAAGGTAGGGGGAAGTTATTTCTGATAGCTGCTCATGTAGAAATACTTCCTGTTTACTTCTCTATATTCACAACCTCCCACCCACCTCCTTCTCTTCAACAAAACTAAAAGAACAGAGGAGGTAAAACAGGAAACATAAACAATTCCCATCCCCAGCTGGAATAGAGCCAACCCAGGGTGAAATTTTATTCAAAGTTATTTTCCAGAACTACATTCAGTACTGTAACCCAACAACTCAGATTTAGAAGTCTCCCTTGGAATCACATTTCATCGTGTTGTAGGACACACATTATTTAATTTTAGATATGCCATATACTCCTCAGTTCTGATTACACTTACTCTAAATTTTTTTACTTTAGCCACTGACATCACATTTGGAAATCACATAGACTTTTCAGTTTGAGTATTTTCTCCAAGTCTTCTATCCCCATATAAGGGAAGTGCTCCAAGTCCTTACAGATTTATAACCAACCATAACGTAGAGCTTACAAACTTCACAATAAAAAAAGAAAAAAAAGCGAGAGCCAGTTTTATTTTAGCCCTTCTCTTGCATCAGAGGCTCAGGAAGAAGAGGATGTTTCCCTGCAGGGAGCACCTGAGGCTCTCAGGGAGAGGAGCACTTACCTTCAGGATTTCTCCATCGGCATAGAGCACGTACATGGTCACCTCGATGTTCTTCTGCACACTTTTGCCACCCCTTTCGAAGTCGCCCTTCTCCAGGGTCAGGTACAGGTCATTGCGGATGTCACCTGCAGGGACAGAGCGGGGCCACAGCCTTAAACTCCACCGGGGCCACGGGGGCAGTGTGAGCTCCGCTCTGCAAACCGCTCTCTGTGTTCTGCAAGACCATGGCTGATGCCCAAATCATTCCAAGCAAGTTAATTGTTAATAAGGATGAACAGTTTCATATCAGTGCATCAGATCAGACCGTTGTTAGTAATGCCTTTAATAATGCGAACTCGGAATCAATACTGGTTTTAATTATGTAAGTGGGGAAGGGAAAAAGCCTCTGACTGCTGCACTGTGCTTTGTTAGCTGAGCTGGAAGTGCCAGGCTGAGCCTGACAAAACATCCTTAGCTTCACACTTCCTATTTCCAATATATTTTATGAAAAGTAAGTATTTTTGTGACAATCAGAATAACATTACGTTCGGTCAGCCTTTCAAGCATTTTCTACATTTTCGTAAATTCCTTTTATCATAACAACAAAATAAGAGCAGCCTTTTCGGGGACCTGATCACAATTCAGTTCAGATGGATTAGGAAGGAATTATAAATGTAATTTTTGCTAGATTTCTGGCTGGCCTCTGGTATCCATATGCATGGCTATATGAAAGCAGGCACTATGGACACTTGCCAGCTTCTCGCTACGTCATTTTCAGGAGCTTTCAGACCAAATTACTATATTCAGAAATAGAAATGCTTGTGTCTCAGCATCTTGTTATCCTGAATTTCACAGACTCTAGCTCACTTGGTTTGGTTTTATTTTAGAATCTGATTTGGGAAACTGCTTTCAAAACTACTGCGGTCAATCCTAAGGCCTAAACCAAAAGGACAGCAGGTAACACCTATTTTTCTGTGAGATTTAGTTACTGTCACCATTTTATGATGGTTCACACTTAACACTTCTTATTGCCAGAAAGGCAAATATACTAAAGGGCAATATATAAAAATATCCCCCCCCAAAAAAAAAAATAAAAATTGAAACCCTTTCAAGACAACTATTTTGTTAATCAGCCCCAAGACACTAAATAACAAAGTAATGGAACAAAGCAGAGACTCCTTCAACGTCTGACTTCCACTTGGAGAAGCTGATGCAGTTAAATCTCTGTATTAATCAGAAGCACAATGAAATAAGGCAGCATTTGCTTCCAGGCACTGAGGGCCATCACTTTGTGCCCCTGAAAGCAGCGCTCAAATTCTTCCTGAAGTCTAAAACCCCACAGAACTTGTTCCTTAATCTACTGCTGGGACAAACAATAGAAGCTTTCAGTCCCAGCTTTGCTTTCAGTTTTATTTCTGGAGATAAGTCCAACTCCTTCAGCATGGAAAATCCAGCTCTGTGGCTGCCAGTCCGTGCTGCCTGCTAGGAGCTCTCTGTGAATGGGAATCTGTGTGCACAACGTGCTCCTTTCTCCAGGAGCCTCCCTCTCCCGGGGGTCAGTGCTGGGAACTCCTCCCAGCCAGAGGCCGAGCTGCCAGGGAGCATCAGCAGCGAAAAGATGACAGCAAGAGCTTGGTGGAAGACCTGCATCTGGTTTGGTTTATCAGAGCACAGCATCAAATGCCACAATCCACGGGCCACAAGAGACAAAATTATCTTGGGGGTCAAAATGAAGCTGAGATACCTCTGGCCTGATTATAGGGATATCAAGGAAAAACAAAATTCCTCACAAAATATGGTTTAAGTTGGGCCTTTTGTTTTGAAAATCCTCCGGCTTAACAGATTCCATCCCTTTTTCTCAGTGGTTTGCACAATTAGGAAGAAGGTTTCAATTTGTATGCTGTAAATCTTAATAGAAATTAATTGTACTCGCTATAATTAGCATTTTGGAACTTCCTACTTATGACCTCCTTTCTGGAAGGCAGTCTGGCTACATAAAGTCCAATATCAGATAGGAAATCATTTACCAGCCTAAATTAAAGGCAGCATTTGGTTATATATAGCATCTTATCTTCTATTAAACTTAACAGGAAGGATATTACTCCACTAATTAAAAAAAATGCCTTTGGGGTGGGGTGTAGAGGGATCTTAAAATCAGTGGATTTGCATAAAAATTAAGGAAAAAGGTGGGAAAAAGCATTATAGTGAAATATAACAGTGCATCTTCTCTTGTAAAAATAGTCAATTGGATCTTCAAGAAATACAAAAGGTCACTACATATGGTAAAAAATAAGAAGTAAATGTCTCTAACAAAGACAAAAAGCATTTAACCATCAGGTAGGGTGATTATTTTGGTGGAAATTACCTGCCTACAAGGAGCAATCTCCTTTTCTTAACATATCAGTCGACCTGAGGCCTTACAAGCCTTTTGTTTTTCTCCTTTTGCTTGTGCATTTGAGGGATTTGAGCTCTGATACCCCAAGGGGCTGCACAGGATCCAGAGCAAATGCTTGAGCACAGAGCAGTTCACTGCAATCTCTGCTCTGAGTGTGCAGGAACACAGAGAAAGCTCAGCCCCACGCGGGGCTGGGCAGGGACATCAGCAGGGCCAGGAGTGGCCTGGGCAGCAAGGTGCCAGGGCAGGAGCCTGGGCTGGAGGAATTCCACTGGAAAGAGACAAACAGATAAATAATGAACTTGCTGAAGGTGCCAGACCGTTCCTGTAAATGACTGCACAAACAGCGCTGGGCTTGTGACAGCAAATCTGCATTTTGGGGGAAAACCAGGCTGATACCTCAGCTTGGACCACAGAGGCCTCAGGCCTTCCCAAACAGCAGCACAGAGCAAAAAACTGGTGAGCTGTGGCCTCCCATCATCAGGACGAGAAAAAAAAGTGCTACGCTACAAGGCCAGTGGGCCACGGGTATTTGTAGAGCAAAGCCTGCTGATGTCATTTTAAGCTGAGGGCTCTGTGCTGGATCTCTGGTCTCTGGCTGTCAAGGATGAACTGAAAACCTCACCAGAGTTTTCAGAATGGGATTTGTTTCAAAGCCCATCTCTACAACTGTTTTCCAGTTAAAAACAAAAGTAAACATCTTTTTAGCATAATCCATACACTTTTCATACACATGGTTACTGACACTAATTCTGTGTCAAATGCCTTGAAAGACAGTATTTTCCATGATAATATTAAAAAATCATTTTCTGATATGTTATGGGGCTCTTCCTTTATCAACTCCCTCCACCTTTATCGGGGTTTTGTTTGTCTGTTTTAACTTATTTACAAAGGCCAATGCCCAACATACAGTCATTTAAATTATAAATCAAAAATTACAGCCTGGGGAGGTTCACTTGTATTGAAAGGAAATCCTTTCTCATATCACCTGAAACTATTTTAATGGTAATGGGGGCAAAAAGGAGTGGTGGAAAAGGCTGCATGAGCCAAATATTGATTTTGCATTTGCAGTATAAAGGAATGTACTGGAAGACTTCCAAATAGTTATTTATCATTTTCAAGACTTAATAACCTGAAGCAGCCCAACAGCCACTCCTTGTCTAGTCTGCAGCAGAAGAAATGGGAGTTTATCCTGACAGGGTGTGTAGGTTTTCCCCTGGAAGACTGACCACTTACTTGTACTGCAAAACAGCAACGATTTACAGGACCTGTGCATTCAATCAAATACTTTTTTATTCAGGGATCTCAAAGATTTTGGACACTGAGGATGGGAATGGTCCCTGTTTTGTGCAGAAGAATACTGTATCAAAAAAGGGTATGTAATTCACAGAAGATTCTGCAGAAGAAAGAGACACAAATTTCTGATCACTCAATTCTAACAACTTCTTTTTCTGAGCTGTCAGTGTTTTGCACCTTTGTGGACATGTAATATGTCCCTGCAAGCTGGGGAAAAGTGGCAGCTCCCCGAAGTCTGCATGTGTAGGTCCAGTTTCAACAAAGTAAAATAGCTATTTATTCAGAGAATATTGGATTTTTTAAGGTGAAAGTTTAGTCTTTTACATTTTAGGCAGCCAAGGGAAAAAAAAATCAGAATATTAGTGTTTAGGTCTATTTTTATCAAATTGCTGAGCTGTTCACTTAGGGCCCCACACTGTGATCACTGTCTGCTGGACTCTCTAACACCCCTGGCTTTGGCATCTCTTCAAAACCAGTGGCATTTCACAGAGGAGTGAATGGGCACAAACAATAATCAGAGCATCTTCCACAACGGCTTCTGAAGAAAACCCAAAGCTGTGCATTCATGTCCCACCTATGAATAAACAACCAGAGCCAAACAGCATCACCCCACCGACCTGAGCCAAGTTACAGCAGCTCAGACTCAGGACTTGGGCCTGCAAGGAAAAGCTATGAAGCAAAGCATAAAGTGTAGAGGATTTCTGCTCATGTGCAGTGTTAACACATGTTCTGGCTGTATTTCTTTGAGCTCCTCACAGGGGAACTGCTCTGCTTCTGGCTGAGACTCTCACATGATCCTGGACATTCCCTCTCTGCACGGCTCTGCCCTGCAAGCTGCAGCTTTGGAGGAGGTCACTGATGGGTCCCTGATCCCAGACAGCAAAACTCCACTCTCACCTGGAGGTGCAGCTGCCTCCAGTGCAAACACACAGCTACCTGTGAGGGCAGGGACTTCAGCACAGCTGAGGCTGACAGGAGCAGCTTTGTGCTCCTCACATCACTCCTCCAAACCAAAAGGACAAGGACAAACTGGCCAAGGGTCAAGTGGGAAGGGTCTCCAGCATCCCTGTCCTGCTTTCTGGCTGCCCCTCAAGACTGGTTGCCAGTCTCATTCTCCCACTGTACGATTTTCCCTGGCTTTAACAGTGACATCCCCCCCATATTCCCACTGCACTCCTGGCACAGCCCCACACTCTGGGGATCACATTCCATCCATTTCAGCAGCTCATTTCTCTGCCCCTTCACCAGCCAGGCAGCAGGGTTTTTTTTTAAGGCCTATATTCTTGAAATAGTTATAGTGAACAACTATTAACATAATTGTGAGCAATATCACAGCAGCAAGGGGAAACAAAGCTTTTATCTGCTGCCTCTATGGGAAACTAAATTAGCTTTTTTTTTTTTCTCTAAAGAGAACATTATGCAAGTTTGACTCCATGTGCTTCTCCAGCTTTCACTGAGAACACAATTGTTTAAAAGAAAAGGGACAAGCAATACTTATTAGGTTATTTGCTACCCATTGTTTGACTGCTATGTATAGGAAAGAATTTATACAATGCCCTTTTTAAATGCAGTGAATTCCCTGGAATAGTTGCCTTTTGGTACTAGGAAGTTGTTTTTTAATGCTTTTTGTCTTCTCCAATTTTCCATTTCCACAAGTTTACTTATGACAATAATACTTTTTACTCTCCCTATAGACACTTCTTGGTGATAACTATTACATAATTATGTGTTTTGGTCTCCTTAAAACTCTTGCCACGAACATTCTGAGAATGGCTGATGGATTTTACCACGTCCTTTCCTCAATGTGTTTTTGCCATGACTTTGTGGTAACTGACTGAACAGATGCTGAGATGTTTCTCACCTCTTTCTCACTGATTCATCTGTCAGAGTTACTAAATTTACCTGAAACCCTGTGGTATGAAGATAGACAAAGCCTCCACCTCCCTGTTACCAAAGCTTCTTGTGATGTTATGATTCGCTGTCTTTATCAATCCCAACATTCCATGGAAGATAATGAAAATGGAAAAAAAGGCAAGCAAAAAGCAGACAGTACACAGAAAAGCAGAAACTTACACCCAACAATCTTCATCTCTGCATCAGAAACAAAGGGGAGAGAATAAAGGGAAAGGAACAGGAGAGAAGCCAGGAAATTAAGACAAGGAGAGAGAAAAAAGAGAAAGAAACATCACTCACGAGTCGGAGATGAAGCATGCACTTTTCATCAGAGGATCAAAGGAAAAGACAGAATACTTATCAGCACATGGGCAAGGGGAGGGAAGTCCTTGGGGGACTGACAAACACAGCCTGTGCAACAGATTTCTGCCCAGCAAGTTCTGCACAAAGCCAGGCTGCAGTCCCCAAGGAGCAGCACAGGCCTCACCGCTCTCAGCTCTGGGAAAGGTAAAATTGGCAGGATCAGATGCATGGCCTTAAATCAGGAGAAATTTAGAAAAGGAATTAAAAAAAAAAACAAAAAAAACCCCACAAATGAACAAAACCCCACCATAACTTCTTCAGGAGGCTGGTTTGACCAAATCCCCTCTGATTTTGCCAAAAAAAGATAACTGAAGTCTTTATGATGCTCTTGTCAGATTACAACACAGCAGGAAACAAAGAACATTTTCTCTTCACAAAAGAAGGCAGGAAGGGTTGTTTTGTAGAATATTAAGCTTGTTCTGCATAACCACACAAGATACCAACCCATAAAGACCAGTTTCATTTTGTTTCTTAATGGTGACCAGCTACCACTGCTGTTGCTCCTATCTGAGGGACAGACAAAGAGGGCTTCACACAGGGAGCTAATGCTACAGTTTGGAAAACAAAAAGGGATAGGAAAACAGTAATGAGACACAGCTACAGAATTTTAATAGTTAAGATGTGCACATGTGAGAGGATTTCCTGTTAAAAAAAGAAAATGAAAACGTTCAAACCTATGACAAAAAAAATGTTAAGTTGAAATGCTAGAGCTATTTGCTTCTTTAAAAATAGATTTCTTGGTTCAGCAGAATGATTACTGCTTTGTTTAAAAGTACCAGGTGACATAGCCTTTACTAATTTATCCATAAAAAAACATTTTTTAAACCACACTGTCCTGAAAAATCTGTATCCACTTGCAAAATACAAGTAATGAACTTCCTGTGCTGTTTTCTGGAGGAAGAAACCCTGTGTTTAATGGCAAACAGTTCTGAAGCAAAGCAAGGCAGAGCTGGTTTGACAAAGACTATCAAAGCAGCAGACATGCCTGAGAACTCCTAATGTGCATTACAGGCTTCAGTCTTTGGCTGGGGGTTTTTTGTTTCCTTTTTTTTTTGGTCATGTGTGTCCCCAGTGATTTATTTTCAGCTTTGGACAATACTCATACAGCTAAGGAAGAATTTTGATCCTGGAGAAACATAAGCACAAAGTCAATTGATAGACATTCCTTGTTCATGTAGCTGGGCTAATCCACCTGAAAGGAAACACAGCCCAGGTGTTCTATCCTGGGTCAGGCAAACTCCAACCCCAGCTGGATCTGCTGTTTGAAAAGCAAAAACAGGCAAATATCTGCTGGCACTTGAGTACATCAAACATACTTTGATTTCCAAAAAAACCCTGATTAGTAACTAGACTGAACACTGTTTGCTGCATCAGTGGAGTTCCATTGCATTTCAATCTCCTCAATTTTCAGAGATTTTATTATTCTGGTTTATACAGGAATTAAAAAAAAAAACAGTCTGGAGCCCCAGCCATGACAGCTCCTCTCTTCACAGCTCCTCTCTGCCCTGGCAATGTGTCCATTTCCAACTGCAGTGGAAGTTCACTCACACGTCCTCAACTGCTTTGCTTTTCTTACTCGGTGTTTACAGACATGTACAAACTGCCATTCCTCACAGATAGAAGCATTAATCTTACAGTGCCTAAAGCTTTGCATCTAAACTCAATACATGAAAACCTCTTGTAACACACCTGGAATCAAGGAGAAGTTCTGTGCCCAGATCCTCTAGAGAGGCAGGAAGCATTTAATAACAGAATGGTGATCCCTGCACACATTTGTTTCTATCAATCAGCATTTTGAGCATACATATATGTATGAGTCCAATTCCAAACAGGTTATCACCTTAAAACCCTTTTCTCCAAAAAGAACAGTGGTTCTCACAAAGAGGATCTGGAAGTTTGCATTAGCTGCAATGAACAGAGAATTTTAAAAGCTTAGGGCAGGAGCAGTTTTAGTATGAGCACTTCTGAGTTGTTTGCTCAAGCCCTGGCCCAAAGCCTTGCCCAAAGCAGCAAATGCAGGGGACACACCGTGCACTTTGCAGAAAACAAAAACAATGACTCGGGGGAACACTGAGGACATGAAGCTGTTCCTTCAGCTTCAGAGGCCTGAAGCACCTGAGGCACAGAAATGGAGGATCAAGCAGTTCTTGCAGGAGAATCAACTCCCTTGCACAGGTGTGTAAATGTGACATATCCAGCTGTCACCTCAATTACAGCAGATCACCTTGCAGCTGCTGTGTCTGTACATCAGCCTGCAAGAACTCATCTTTTCCCTGTTTGATTGCTTTGAGTTATGCCTGGAACTTCTATAAGGTCACTAAGAACCAGTTTATAACTGGCTTTATAGCCCACATCCTCTGCTGCTCTGTTACCACCATTTCAAGCTCATTAGTAAATATTCACCAGTTGTTCTAAATCCTTTGACTATTTGCTTTCTAGAAATGCTTCCCACCTACTCCCTATTTTATTGTGGCTTCTGAAGAGCTTCCATAATGAGGCCACAACTACTTCTGGTACTGCTGTCTCACTGCAGCCTTTTCAATAATAAAATCTGATGCTTTTCCCATTATGCTTTCACCAAATCTCCCGTGTCTCTAAAGTCATCCTTGGGCTCGCTCATCACAGCAATGAAGTAATAGTTCAAATGCTACTCATTAGCAAACCCATTTCTTACCACACTGCAAAAGTCAAGCCAGTGCAAGGTTTTATGTGGTTGCATGAGTGCCCACATTCTGGTTCTTCCCTAAATGAACTCTTGCCTGTGCTGGGGCTGCCAAGCCAAGAAGCATCTCCAGCTGCTGCTCCAGAGGTGAGAGCAGAGAAGAACAGCAGGGCTGCAGCCAAGATACTGTATGGACCAGCTGCTCTGTGAGGCCAGAGGGAAAATTCTCTGCTTCTCATTACAAAAGGATCACACAAGCTTAAAAACATCAAGTTTGGACTGTTGGGAAGAAGAAATTTCATGCATTTAAAAAGAAACATCTCTATGCTGAGTGTACAAGAGAGATATTAACTGGCAAGGGTTGTGGGGAATATCAGAGCAATCATTCCAGATCCCCATCATCCATGTGATTTTAACACTTTCTAGCACTGTAATGTCTGTTCCTGACAATGTTGTAGCATGTGCCTCCCCAAATCTGGCATTTCTTGATAAATAAGACAGCTCTGTATGAATCTCACTCAAGTAAAGTGCCCATCCCAGCTGCACTTTATTGGGAGAGCATGAGTAAAGAATGACCAATATTTCCAACTTGGAGCTGCTCTGTTTACCTGGCATTATAACATCAGGAAATCCCAGCTTCCTGGTGACAGAAACGCCTCTGTTAAAGATCATGGGGTTTTCTCTTCGGATCTGCTCCATGTCACCACGAAGAAGCTGAAGAGATATTATAAGTCCTGGAAAAAAACCAAAGAGGTTCATTTTTTTAAACCTAAGAATTAGATTCTGTGTGTACAAAGCATGCAGGTAAACTAATGTTTTGCTCCACAGTTAATTTAATATAATATATAAACACAGAATCCTTTTCTCCCTTGGAGTAACTGAAAATTGAAATGGAGGGAACAAAACTGTTATAAGGGATCAGTTAAGAACACAGAATTATATTAAAATACAGCTCCTAACAATCAGAATACTTAATTTTGCAGACATATTCCAAGGCTAAAGAAAGTACTTCCATTATTTCTATTCCTCACCTGCAGCAGATTATGACACATGTAAGAGCAATGCCAGCTCTGTCTGAGGGACCACCAACCACACAAAGCTCTGGAACATCTCTAAAGTGCCTTTAATCCTGCTTTATACCATGAAAAAAACCTTAAATCTCAAACTGTATCTGCTCCACTCATTTCTTTAACTGCTTCATAGAGGGATGTTGATTTTAATGAAATTCCCAGCAGTTCCTCAACATGTCTCAGGATGCCAACTGGCACGACTGACTTCAGCAGCCAGCTCTGTTGTTCAGTGCATCATCTGAACAGCTGGACTAGGAATAATTACACACTTAATCTCACTCCAGCTGTTTTCTCTACTTGCTTTTAATTTACAACATAGGAGAGTGTACTGGTAAAATTATAAAGCCCAGCATCACCATACAAAAAAATACCAGGATAGAGCTCAGCCATCCAAGTCCAGTCTCACCTGCTGAGCACACACTACCAGCTCCACATATCCATGAGAATTTCCTGCACAGAGCAATTTCCCACATTCTTTATCTCCTTCAGTGTCACTTGGTCACGAGTTCTTTCTGTCCTCTCTGTTCACTGCCCAGAACATCACACACTAAACTAAACCTGCCTTGGATGCACATTTTTGCACGAGCCATTCAAAGTCGTGTTCTTTCCTAAACTCAATATCTGGGCTTTCTGACCAATATTTAGTCACCATTTTCTCAGACAAGTTACCAGGGGAACAAAACCAGGAGTATCATGTACCTCCCACCCACTTCCTGCCTTCTCCCCTTGAAATAATTTTCAAGCCTGCTGTTTGGCTTCAGTCAAATTTGGCAAATAAGTAGATGCCCTGATTACATTAAGATTGTATAAATTTAATGAATACTGGGAGTTGGGATAACAAAAATGAGCATAAAGCCCTAAAATGAAGGAAAAGGGAGGCCAACCAGCCAGCTGGACAGTCATGGACAGCATGTATGTATTCAAAAGCTGCAAAAACATGGACATGCAACTGCCCAGCTAAGTAGGCAGAAGAGCACTGCAGGGAAAACACAGGCTCTGAAACCATGGAAAAAAACAAATCCTTTGAATACCATGTATGAGGGTGTCTGTGTGTACAGAAGGTTTCACAGCACACAAGAGACACATTTCATTAGAAATCAGCCTTGATTATATTTACCACTTACAGGAAAACTTGTTCATTTTATATCCTTCTCTGTTATTAAAAACAAACCAATGGAAAAAAAATTAAAATTCCAGTGTAAAAGGACTGGAGCAAATTTGGCAGTTCAGACATGTAGCTCAAGTTTTCAAAGTTATAAAGAATTTGGGAAGATCTTTTAATGATGACTAGTGGATAACTTTAACTGTAACAGGAGGAGCAGCAAGGAATGAAACCAGCTTTTTCACACAGTAAAATTCCAAACCTAACTGTTTTATTTGCTTATTGTTGAGCTTAATCTTTTCTATGGAAGTGTGCACTGCATAATCCACTACAGTGTCTCAATATGGAAACAAGCAAAATTAAGACAAATTCACTATTTGGACATCATCATGATTCAGGCACTCGGTAATGAATGCAGAACTGGCTGTAATGAAGCTGAACTGTATCCTATCAGCTGCTTCATTTGGAATGGGAGAGCAGTGATACCTCTCAATTAGCAACTACAGACACCATTACATGAGGTAAACAGATAAGACAGGATTTACTTTCCCTATTTATCTGTCATTAGCTACGAAAGGAAAACCTCACATCTCAGTGAATTTCTCTGCTACAAATAATCAGCTGTTTCCTCAAGGCGATGCTCAGCTGTTGCTCTGACACAGAAGCACAAGCAGATATTTACCATAGTTGGAGCTGGGGGCTGTGTATTTGGTGCTGGACTTGCGGATGATGTTCTCGTGGATCTGGCACCATTCGTTTTCATTGTTACACCTGAAATAAAAGAACACCAATTAAAGTGAAATGCTTTCTGCTGAACCTTCTTAGAACACAAGAGGCAGCTTTGCTGTAGAGATAATATGAAAGCTTGTAGGGCTTGAATGAATGAGAGAAATACCATATAACTCTTGATTTTAAAAGCAGAAGGAAATATATTCACTAATAGTGATGTTCTTTCAATGGACACTTTGGAGCTGGTGGTGTCTTTTCTATCATCCATCGTTCCACTCCTCAGATTGTGACAGAATGAAGAAAGCTCTGGACATTTTATCTGAATTCTGTCATGTAGAAAATGAGTGCTGCACTTCTGTTCAGGACCCAAAGCACAACATCCAGGAATTGAAGTGCCACTGAGACAGGAACCAAGGAAAGCAGCCCCACGTTCTGAGGCCACAGGCTACTGTCCCACAGGTTGGGAGAGACCTCACACTGGGGAGAGAAAGGCAAAGAACTGAAGTGACTTTCTTTATCAAGCTTTTACATGAAAGATGAGCCATATAATCTTCTCCCATGTGAAAAAAATGGCATCTTTACCACAAAGAGTGCTATTGGTAAAAAAAGAAAGGAAATGCAGTATGTCGCTCAAGTCTAACTGCATTTTAAATACATCTGTGCTTTATTTAAACCACAACAGCAAGATTCAATGATTCCCCATGAAGTCACCAATTTTTAACTCAGCAGTAATAGTGAATCTCATTTCTCCTGAAAGGCAATTGAATTAAACAATTTAATTAAACTTCTGTTCTATTGACTCTTAAAGGTTAAAAAAACCCCAAGCACTAATACTCCAAGCCTTCAGCTCCTAGGAGTTTTGAGAAATAAATCACTTTGTAAAACTTCTCCAAGGATACCACAATTTTTCCCTTTTTTCTTCCCCCCCAAGAGTACATGTCAGCACAGCCAGGGTAAGACACACAGCAGCTCCTGTGAAGACAGTGGGGATGTTTTTGTTTGCTGCATTATATAACTGAAGAACAGCATGGCAGAAGGAATTCAGGCTATCTACAATAGGAGCTGGTAATTTCCTACAGCTTCGGTCTTGCAAAACCATGTGCTGCCAAGAATAATGAGGAAACCCCCAAAGCCTGTGATGGCAAAATTACTGACACCCCCAAATGTTCTTAGAACAACAAAAGGAATAGAGACAACTTGGAACAAATGAAATACACAGAACATTTCAGCTGCTCTACTGCCCAGCTCCTGTAGGTACCATGTCCCTTCTGGGAGGAGACACCCATTCCCACACAGTAACACAAGGCAGATCAGTATGAAGTGACCTTGCAGAACTTCCCAGGATGGTAAATTGATTTATTTGCACTCCCCAAAACAATCCCTCAAAACTGAAACAAGACAGAGCTAAAGCATTAATGGACAGCACAAACCCCCTGACAATGATTGTGGTGCTGTGTGCTAATTCAGCTCACTCATCAAGGAAAAAAAAAAAATCTTCTCATTGCCAACACATTACAAGTAATTTATCCTATTCCAAGTAATATTCTCTTAAAAGTAGAGAGAGAACCTATAGCACAAACTCTAGACCGTCCTGCCTCCTCACAGTTTAACCTGTGGTGATTTTTAGTTGCTGTACCAGCCTAGGGAGTGCAAGTTAAAATAGGTTTCAGCCTCCAGTGACTTATGCCTGCAAATTAACCTGCAACCAATCCCAAAATCAACTGCAAAGGCAGCTTAAAGCCAGTTTTGTACCAAGTGCCAGTGGAAGGTGCACTCTGCATTTCCTGAGTGCCAGGAGGGAAGATCTCCCAGCTTGGACAGGCTGGCCTGGAAACACTTGCTTGGAATGTGCCTTACTGTGCTCACATTTTACTTGTCCAAATACCAAGTATACAAAAGAATCTATTTCTCCTTTAAATAAGAAGTTTCTCCTGAGCCATCCATCACCTTTGAGGCTGGCTGGTTGTGCAGCAAATGCACATTTGGAATGTTTTCCATCCCACAGCAGCCCCCGGTGCCAGCAGCTGGGGACAGCAATGGGATGGGAGCTCTTGTCCAGCTGGACAAACAGCAACAATGGAACAGCAAAAGGGAAAGGCATTCAGGCATTAATGGGTAAGAATTTGAACATCTAGAGCTGGAGAAAGAGGATAAAGATGGAAAGAAAATAGGCCAGGAAAAAAAAGAAACAGAAAAAGTGAATATGGAAGAGAAATGCATGAAGTTTTCAGGGGAACTGTAAGAGGGACACAAAGAGTAATGTTAAGTGAGCAAAAAATTTCACTAAAAAATTAATACAAAATATTAAGTCAAATTATTTCGGAAAAAAAATGGACTAAGAATTTAATTTCCATCTCACTTTTAAATTATTTTACATATATATTAAAAAGAATAATAAAAGTAAATGCTTTTGCATAATGAGCTTATAACTGCAGCTGTGGGACTCTATCCTCTTAGGGAGACTTTAACATGACTGTGGGATTAACAAAGAGGAAAATCTCAATTGGGAGAAAAAAGTATTTTTTAGACATAAATCTTTAACAATAATAAGGCAAGCTGAGAAAGATGGTGAAGTAAATTGATTTCTTTTTCCCGTCCCATAAGCATTCTCTTGTGGATTCAGCAGAAGTCTCCATTGACAGACCATGTATTTGTTTCAGCCTTTGTTAGGTTTTCAGTTTCAAATTTTTTCCAGCTTCTCCCTGTGAAAAGGCTTTTCCAGCTGCCTCATTTGTGGCAGCTCTAAGCTTTAGCCACACAGGGTATAAAAGGAATGCTTTTTACTGCTCCTTGAAAAATACAAATACACCTCTCTCCTTATTTCATCTTTATGATGTGTTGGAGTTGGCCTGAGGCATTTTAACAGTAATCAAAATGAGAGCAGCAGGTAAGAAAATCAGTTCAGAGCTGTTTAAGCACTCATATTCAATTTTTAACTTCCAAAGGACAAAACCCTGTCATTTCAATTGCAGCCTACGAACATGAAAAGGCAGGTTAGCTAAAGCAATGTGCAAAGAGAAGATGCAGGAGACAAACCTGTGAAAACTCTGTCGTGAAAGACCAACAGCTATCAAAGCTGCAAAGGGGATGAGCTGGTGCCCCTCAGATATATCCATGTTCCCTCCTGAAAATTTCTGCTGGAGGTTTACACAGAGCACTGCAAACAGCAGCAGCACAAAAGAATGATGTACAAGCCTTAGGACAGCCCAGGAGAGTGATAAAAGTGATAAAGAATTACAAACATCTGATTACAGGGATGAATTCAGCCAGGGGCTCTCCCTGCCCACGTGAGGAACAACTGGTGCAAACCTGCTGAGGAATTTGGGCAAAAACTGTTGGTGCTCTGGGTGCTGTGAAGGGAATCCATGTTAACAAAACACTGCAGATGAGCAGGAAGAAAAAGGAAACTCTGTATCCTGTGATTTTTATTTCATCACTGTACCAAGACTCCGGGTTGCTCTAAAGGGCTGTGTGACTCCACTTGTCACTGACAAAGTCCAGTGTTTCTACAAGCTTTTTCTGTTCTATTTGTCAGAAGTAAAGAGGCATTAAATGGGTAACAAACCAGAAATCTAACAATCAGAATGTTCCATTTCTGTAAACATTCAAAATGTTGCAGTTGCAATACATTAACACCGTATCTACAAAGCCAATAGAACTCCACAGCCAAAAGCCACTGCTCTGAGATAAGCTGAAACTGAATGTGACAAAAGGCCAAGACTGGCCAGATTCTACTGACAGAGAGAAGAAAGATGACCATTTTCTTCCCTATAATTTGACATTTTTGCTACGATTTTCATAACTTTTGGCAAAGGAAGAATGAAAAAGCTGACTCTGAGAGACTTTTATTTGGACTTAAGAAATTTCTAATGCATGAAGAGACATCCAAGAATCTTCAGTGAACAGTAAAAGACATTTTTTCATGTAGTTTGTCTTGAAGGTCACATTTTCTGCTGCTGAAAGCACTTCTCAAAGAATGACAAAGTTCTACAACCCACCAAATTATCTTATTACTCTCAATAGTGGCCACAGACCACAAAGCAGTGTCAGCTGTGCCTCAGCCCATCTGCAAAGCAGATCTTGCCAGTATTTATCCTCACTGACAAGGGATTTAAATATTCCCTGCAGTCTCCAGACAGTTTGTCTGTGGCCTCTTTATTACAACTGTGAGACCACAATTCATAATAAGAATTTGTTAGTTCAAAGTTCAAAATCACAAATAACCGAAGACAGATTCCTGCTCAAAAAAAATCTTGATTTGTTTTGAGAATTTTGGTCACACACTGTTGATTTCAGTTGTTTTTTGCTCCTTTTGTTGGTTACCATGAGTGGTAAGGAATAGCAGATGAGGCATGAGTTATTATTCCCTTCATCAGATGAAATGCAGCACATTTCTTTGGGTTTGAGCTCAGCAGATTTTAAAGAATTCACATTAATAAAAGAGCAGCTTTGCAAGTCACATAGATTTGGGCAACATTCAGTAACTTATGAAGCATTTCACACACCTGAAATATCTGCGGATAATATTCATTTGTTTCTATGAGCTGCTGGAATAACAAGGAAGGAAAAAACTTCCCTCTGGGAGTTACTCACGTGTAAACTTTGAGCACAAAGTCCTTCTCCTCCTTGATTTCCGAGATGGACTGGAGCACATCCACGATGCTGAGCACGGCGCAGCCGTAGGGGCGCCGGTAGTGCAGGTGAGGGGGGCCCTTCTTGGAGTCATTGAGCAGCATGCGGCCTGAGAGAGGAAATGCAAAGGGCAGGGATGGACACACGGCCAGGACAGCCACACCTCCGGGCTGCAGCCTGACACCCCTGCCTGCCTCTGGAGACGCTGCTTTGCCCCAGCCCCACGGCTGGGCTGTGCTGGTGATGCTGAGCGGGGCTGGCACAGCACCAGGGCTGCCTCTGCAACCTCGCCAGGAGCCTGGGGACAGGTCTGGGAGGGGACTTGGCCAGGACAGCTGACCACACTGGCCAAAGGGATGTCCCACACCACAGGACAACAAGGAGTGGGGACATTTGTGACTGTGAGGTTTGGCTCTGTACAGACTGAGGCCTGGCTTCCTGGGAAGTGGCTGGACATCAACAGCTGACTAAAAATACAGAATGAATCTTGTTTTCCTTTGCTTTATCTGACTGCGTTTATCTTCACCCATGAATTCACTCCCATCTCATTTCCCCCCATCCCCATCCTGCTGATGAGGGGAGTGACAGAGAGGCTGTAGGGCACTTGGTGTCCACCTGGGCTCAACCCACCACAGCTTTTCACTCCTAAACTTTTCAAACCCACAGGTCACTCAGCCAAAAGCAGCCAAGGGCAAAGTGAACAGCGTCATGTCTGGCCAGCTTTGATTTGCAGCTCCATG
Source organism: Bombycilla garrulus (assembly GCA_013400315.1). Classification (NCBI taxonomy): domain Eukaryota; kingdom Metazoa; phylum Chordata; class Aves; order Passeriformes; family Bombycillidae; genus Bombycilla; species Bombycilla garrulus. The sequence continues at coordinate 283,043 of VXBU01011330.1, read as the reverse complement.
ACACATATTTGCATCCAGCTGGGCTGACTACAAATCATCTGTGGATGAGCCAAGAATATTGGACTCACCAGTCTGACCACACAGAAATTCACTGTGCTCCTTCCTTACAGTGCACTATTGGCACAAATTCTCATTTGATGCAACTGCTTTAAGGGAATGTATTATATACTGTATATAATATATGTAATATCACATACTGGTTGTTTATCATGGATGGATCCTTCCTGCAGCACAGCAAGGAGAATTCTGAGGTACAAACCTGCTCAGTGATTAACTTTCTATTACTGAGGCAGTTTTTAAATAGAGCAAAGATGCCAAGGCCAGAAAAATCACTGTGATAATCGAAGTGAACTTGTAACATTACAAATAATAATTTGTCCAGCCCTTGCATCAAGGTTAATACAGCATCTTTCCACAAGCTTCATTTATCACCTCAAGTGATAACAGAGCAATTCTGACCTGCAGGCTCTTATGACAGGGAAGTCAGATAATGAAACCCCGACCTCTCTGACACATTGTAGCTCTGAAGGCACATTGCCATTCTCAGGACAACACACAAAGCTTTCTTTAGAGCTGCTGTGCTCAGAAAAGGTGCCTGTGGCTGTGAGCAGTGACTGGGCTGGCAACAGGCTTAAAAGCCATTTCCTTGCAAACACTGCCTGGCCATTCTTCAGCCCCCTGAAAATCTGAAACACACGAATGGCTCTGCACTGCTCACCTGTTTACCATAACACAGCTGAGGAAACTGTCTCTGCTGCTCCTACTATAGACTGTCAACATTTTAGGCCTAATATTTAAGATAAATTATATTTAACACAGGCAAAATATGTACGTGCACCACAGACTCCTACAGCAGCAAACAAATCTTGATCTGCATTTGTCTAACAGCCTTGATTTACTCGATGTGGATGGTCAGACATGCTGATGCCCTGCCCTGTAACCCAGCTACACACCAGTAAAAAGATCTCATTTGAAATTTTTAAACATTAAACAAAAACCCTTTTTAGTTTGTCCCTCTCCCATAGATGGGGTGTTTAATCAAAAATTCTGTTTCAGACTCAGAAAAACAAAATCACTGTTAAACAGTCATCAGTAACTTCCTAACACTTAGCTCCATATGGTCTGAATGTCAGTCAGTTGACGACTGAGTTTTCTAAATGTATAAATCATTATGAAGTCAGCTAATTAAAACATACATTTAAAAATACCCAAGAGCTCTGTTTATTACATGTACTTCAAGCACTAAATCATACTTTACCTATTCGGATTACGTGGGCAACTATGTACAAATCCCTCTTCATGTCCTTGCTGCTGAGATCCTGAAAGATTGGAAAAAAGAGAGACATTCCAACATAAGTGCCTGCAACTGTAAATGTGGGGGAAAACTCTGAAATCACAGAAAAAAATGTTACAGAAAAGCGGGTCAAGACTTTTAAAAATGAGCTTCAAGGAAAACCAAACAACAGGAAAAGGAGAACCTACAGAAGAGAAAAAGGAAAATTGAAGTTAATGAAGATAAATAAGTATTATTGACTCAGAGTAAAATTTAAATATAAAGAAATAAATTAAGAAAATACACATAGGACACTTTTCAATAATTCATTACGGCAGCATTTTGCATTCACATGTCAGAAGCCACCTTAATTGCAATTTCCTTGATACATTATAGCTTTCACTGATAGCTTCATAAACAATCAGCAACTTCTGAGACATTCCTCTGCATTTTTTTTTTTTTTAGTTACAGGAAAGGTGCAAGAAACATTTCTTCCTAAAAACCAGTTTTCCCTATGCCACTCACCTCCCAGACAAAATTTAAACAGATACTGTGTACTGGGAGAATATTCATCCCTGTTTCAGACTGATGCAAAAAGGCTCCTTGTGCTCTACAGCAACAGCTGCTGCCTCTTTCTCTACTAAGTGCTGGCATCTCACTGGCAGGTACTGCTTACACAAAAATTAACTGGAAGAGTCTCTGTTTCAGATAAAATCTCATGGTTGGCTTTAAAAAGCTTCTCAACTACGTGGTATTATAACCACTAGAAAAGGAAATGCTATTTTTAGATAAAGAGGGGAAGAAATTTAAACTGTGGACATCTAAGATCTGTCATTCCTAATCTGAACCAATTTAGAATTAAAACCTGCATTTTGCTGAAAGCTAAAACATGAACCTTAAACCACACAGGGAATTTCTTTCCCATGTGACTTGAGAACCCAAACCTCAACCTGTGAGATTATGATGGCAACGCAGCTCCAGATTACAGGGCCACACAGCACAATAAAAGCTGGCACAGTGACCCAGAACCAGGCATAAAGGGAATTTATCCTCAGGAGAAGTTTCAATCCCTTCCCAATTGTGTTACATTGCTAAATTACAGCAGGCAAGTAATGAACTCATGGCTGTAGCTCCTTGTTCTGTAAAAGCAGCTCTGTATTTCCATGTGCAGGGAGCTGCAGAGCCACTGTTTGGGATGCTGCTGACAAGTAGATCTGTCTCTCCAGAGCCAAAAATCGAAGCTACATAAACCATCCTTAGCATTTCCTCCTCAGGCTGGGTTCTGCCGCTGCACCAAGAAGGGAAGACACTTTCTAGGCTTTCTCCATCACCCAGCATACCAGGGTAACATATGGTAGCCTTTATCTTGCACGTCTCGGAGACATGGATTCCACACCAAAAGGGATTTGACTTAGTTTTAATCTCAGAAATGCCTGACAAGACATTTCAAAAAGCAAAAAAACTTGGAGGTAATACCTAATGCTCTAGAGAGCAATAGATTCCTGAAAATATCTGTGCTTTGACAGGGGGAATTTTATTACACCATCAGATTACCAGTTTTAATTAACAGCAATTTAAGAACTATTTTTTCAAAGGGCAGCTGTCAAAACATCAGAAAACGGCAGGGCATGAACATATTGATGGGTTCACACTTTAGTTGCTTTTCCAATTTCACAAATACACTGTGTCACAGGCACAAGACAAAAAATGTGGGCCCAGATGGCCTTGCATTTCAGTGTGTACAGCACAGACTTTTTACAAGGCAAGAAATTCTTACTATGACATGGAGCAAACAATCAAAAGCCCCAACCTCTGTGAGGAAGCTTTCAGATATTTCCTCTGCTGAGAATCCATGTGCATCTGCTGGGACCAGCAGAGGATAAACTACATTTACTGGCTATTCTGAGGACTGCATCCACAGGGTGGGTATTTCTCACATCTTTCTGAGCTTCCTAAATGATCCTGATTGATATACAACATCATTTCGTTATAATTCTAACTGAATGGCTGTTTAGAAAATCACCCCTAAATGCACCTGTATTGGGTATGAAAGAGAGTTATTCTACAATAATGGTTAGTTCTTTATAATGCTGGTTTCTAGAAAGGGCTGCTTGAGTGTTAAAAAAACTAAAAACCATCACAACCACCTGCAAACCACTGGAATCAAGGATACCTGTCTGCCACTAATTAGTTATTTAATTCAGCTGCTGACCTCATAGGCCACAGAGAATAAGATATTTAACAAAAATAACAACCTTATACCACGTAGTTACATTTTAATTCAGACCCAGGAATGTTTCTAATGTGTGCACAGGCTGAGATTTGCTTGAGTGAGCTCTGATCTCCAGAGCAAGCAGTTTCTCACCTTTGCTATGATATGACAGCAGATATAAAACCAAAGTCTGGGTAATTTTGATATCTTACACAAGGAGACAGCTGAACCCTCAGAAATAACAGAGATAGCAGGAAAAGACAGGGATCCCTTGAATTATCTAAGATATGGGCTGCTTGCCCTGAGGAAAGATGAGAGTTTTAGAAAGATACTGTGGTGTGGTCATGGAAGGCAAGGGAATAAATAAATAGATTGCAAGTCAAGATGAACACAAGCTTGGGAGCAGGCCTGAAAATCACAGAACTATCTTATCTTAGAAGTATTTCATAATTAAGAAATTATGATAAAATAGAACCACTGCAGATAAAATGGTTATTCAAAAAAAGAAACTATTTACTGTTCTTTTACTACACACTTTGGGAAGTTCTTTGCACACATTGATGAAAAATACTGTTTTGGAAGTGTGAGATATTTTGCACAGATAATTTTTCCAATTATAATTCCTGTACACTTTCATTATTATTCTTGTTATGTAGAGTACACGTTCTATAGCAGATGAGTGAGACTCTAAGCAGCTCCACCAGCCAGGGATGGAAGCTGAGCACCCTGGGGAGCTGAGGCTGCAGCAGCTTTGGTGTTTTTGCACAGTGGTAGGACAAGGAGCTCAAGAGGCACCTCTGGTCAGCACTGGGGCTGTGCTGGCAAATGTCTGCAATCCCAGGGCTGGCTGCTCTGGAACTACACTGGCCCTGCTCAGAATATGCAGCAGGTCCCTCCTGGAACTGTGTTACACTCCTCCTGCCATTTAGCATCATTTTTAGAGGGTGTAAAGGCTGGTTTGCAGATCACCAGAGCAAAACTGCTCCCACTGTTCCCCACGCAGAGAGAAACAGGACACTTGTTCCATGATCCCAAGTCCTGTGGCATGGGTGAGGGTGGGGAAGTTGGATGCTAAAAATCCTTTCCAAAATGATGAACCTCAGAGGCCAGAAAGTGCCAAAGCTGATACAAAGTCTGTGCTGCCTTTTGGGAGTGCTCCTTAGGGCAGCTCCTAACGCAGCACTCCCGCCTTCCACCCCCTCAGACTCGTCACACTCAGTGCTGAGCTTTAACCCCTGCCCACCTTCTCTCAGCAGGGCCAGACTCCAGGTTTGAGTTACCACCCTGCTGATGGTATCCAACCCAGAACTGCTGCTGATGTCAGCATCCAGGTCAGTGCTGCTTTTGGACTGCACCTCTCAGACCCAGGTGGAGACAGAACTGAACATCCTTCCACCCACATCTGTTCTGTTCCTGAAGAGGAGCTCTCCTCCCTTCTTAAGGGAGACAAGGGAACAGTGCTGGGACCTGCCTGCTTCAGTGTCCAGCCCTGCCCGACCTCACAGAGCCTCCCTGCCAGAACCAAAGCTCCGCCATCTTTCTTCTTCACTGAAGGTAAAAATACTTCTGTGCCAGAGCTTCCAGCACGTGCACTGACTGAAGGTGAGTCATGGTGGAAGGTGTTTATCACACTTGGGATCTGAGATTCCTTACAGTTACTCTGTGAGGAGCTGTTAAGTTTTAGTGTCTCTAGATTTTCATATTCTTTCTGAGAAGAAGTAGCAGATAAAATGATGGTCTGACACTTGATTCTGAGGGAATTTTAAACACAACTTAAGACCAGCGCAGAAGGAATTTCTGACAAGGGCAAGTAGGGACAGGAGGAAAACACTTCTCTGATTTTCATTCAGGAAAAAGTGCCTTGTTTTATGTTCAGGCCATCACAGCCTTTCCTACGCTCTGTTATCTAAGAGCACAGCAGACCCAATGAAAATATTCAAAATTTCACACTATCAGCAGGAACAAATGCAAGTACTTCAGAATATTCACTTGGACATAAAAATAATTGAGAAGTACATTCAATTTCTATGTTAACATTTAGTCCAAGCCATAACAAAACTTCAAAACTATTTCTGTTCTACTGATTATATTGAAGAGGAAGAGCTGAGTTTCCTTGCCCCCAGGAAACCTGCAATGCCACCCCTGTGAGGAGAGAAGAAAGGGAACAGACACGTACTGTGAAAAGTGCACACATTCGATCGATCTTCTCCGGATTCCTGGGGCCTCCGTTCTTGTTTAGCCTCACCATGAACCTCTCACTGCAAAACAAACAATGGTAAAAGAGCAATGAGCTTTTCCTGCACACACTCCAGCAGAAAAATACAGGGAGATTTGGGTTTTATTAAAAAACGAGGCAGTGGTTGCTGTAATTCCAAAGTCTATAAAACAGTATTCACTGGTCTATACCAAATTACTGGAACAGCACAGATTTCTAATAGTAAGTAGTCTGCATGTGAAAACATTGTGTCGATGCATATTCATGATGCAATAACATTAAAATAATGTGAACATAAGAGCACAGAACCTGTACACATTTACAACTCCTCCAGGCTAAGGCAAACTTGCTGAGGGGAGCACTGCCTTTGGTAAAACTGAGTTCATTAAAATCCACTCAAAACTAAAAGCTACAAGAATACCAATTAAGCAATCTCCTTCAACACAGAGCATTTCTTGAAGCAAGACACTAATTCAAATACATTAAGATTCAACTGATATAACTCTTACCAATCAAATTAAGCAGCCCTTTAATGAATAAAACCAGCACACTTAGCCAGACTGCAAAATGAACAATACCCACAATGCATGGTGAGACGTGGACATTCATATTACTTTTTAAGAAGAGAATTTATGTGTAAAAGTAAGTTTGGTGAGCAATTCTTTCCCTAGTGTGCAACAGCCCCTTAAGTATTTTCTTCCTAGATTTTCACAGAAATAAAGAGAGAACACATCATTAAATCTTCCAATAACCACAGCTCTTTTCAATCCTATCCAGTACAACTGCATCAACTCCAGTAACCTTCATTTGATACATCTGCCAGCATATTTATCCACCATTGGCAGGAAAAAATGAAAGCACAGTGTCCACACTACCTCCTTTGGCTCCAAGGGCCACTCCTCCCTGCTGGGGAAGCACATGGATCACAGGAAATGCCTGATTTCAGTGCACAGCCATTGCTTTTTGTCACCGTTCTGCATTAAAGAGCCCTTTAGAGAAGCTCATTTCTTGCAGGGCAGAGATAGCAGTGATATCCCAACTCAAAAATAAGCAATTTAACACTGTTCATTCCTGAAGGAAAAAGTGCTGGAGTAATTTTGTAAAATTCACCCATAGGGAAATTTTTCAACAGCACTTCAGGAACAGTTCTAAAGCTGTAGGATTGTAACAGTCTGGTACTGAGACCACCTGCACCATAAATACACACACATCTGGCAGGAGAAGCCAAGTTCCTGCTCATCCTAACTGTGATTTATCAGACATCACCTCTCAGCCCTTCCACACAGCTTTATGCTGTGAGTTCATGTGACCTGTCCATCATAAACACTGATATATTTTCAGAATTATTACTTTTGTTGAAATAGTCCTTAATTCTCGAGCATGACCCATACATCTCATGATACACCTTTGCATGATAATTTATGCACACTAATGGTGCTCAGCAATCCAGATCATCCATTCCTGTCACCCACTATTACTCCAAATTCCATGTATCCCACAACCCTATTCAGTTACAAATTTAATTAATTTCCTATCAAGGTTTATAACCTCAGAGACTGCTGAAATGCCACAAAGAAATCCGTAAGAAACAGATATTTGATGATTCTTTCAAGATGTTAGTATGCTAAGAACATTTTACCAAGTGCTTTAATGACATGATCAAACCCATTCTTTCAGTAAGAATTTGGTGATGTGTTAAGTTGTAGAACTCCTTGAGTGGGGGCACGGGGTGCCCCTGCAGAGGTTGGACAATCCAGCCTTGGCCTAACTGTGGCTTAGGAGAGGCTGCAGGGGCCTGTAAAGGCCTGAAATTGTGATGCAGGTAAAAATAGTTTAATCTCTGTTTTTGTAAGTTGTACCAATTATAGAATGTTTCACAGATAAGTTAGGACAATGCAACCAATTAGCTAAATCCTTCTTGAAGGATGGCATGTCAACTATTTCATGATATTTAAGGCAGGTGGGCAGGTGCCCATATTTAGAATAAAAACACTTCGCCATTTTAACTCCATCAGTTGAGGAGTCTTTATTTCTAAACCAGCTCCTCGTTAAGTACCCTGCTTCATTAAGTGGAGAATACTAGAACTTCATAATATTACACTGACAGTCACATTACAACAACATCACATCTTCACAGCTACCGCTATCTATCTAACACATAAATCAATGTTACATATTGTATTTTAAATTTCCAGTAAGATGTAGTCTTGAACTTTCAAAACAAGGGTTTTTAGGGTTTTTTTTATTATTATTTCAGCTCTAATGAGCACTCCATTTTCATACAGGAGCTGAATGCAGTACTGTGTTCCACAAACTCCTGTGCAGACTGTCCCTGGGACAATGGCAGGGCAGTCACTGCCAAGTCTTTGAGCTGAGCTGTCTGTGTGGATTCCATTCATTAACAAAAGCTGTATTGCTTACTGTGCTTTTAAAACACCCAAAGAAGAATATTCTGGAGACTCACTTGATGGTCTCTTGCAAGGTTTTCTTCCATTAATAAGTGGAAATCTTTTAAAATTTGCAATTCATCTTTTCCTTGTTAATGCCATGGAGAAAATCTGGTTCCTTTCCCCCTTCAAGAAATGAAGCAGCCACCACCTCTCTCACCTGCCTATTGATCACCTGTTCCCTTATTCCAGCACCACTGCAGTAACAACCTTTACATTCCTTCCTTTAATTTCCATTCCTCCCTTGATTCCTCTTGAGCTTATGTGAATAAATAATTAAAGGTGCTTTGAGTCAACTGCAGCACCTGAGAACTGTGGAACAGGAAGAGGCATTTGGCCAAAGGAGATGCAGGGACAGGAGGCAGAGAATGGCACAGCAGCAGTGCCACCCCAAAGGACAAAGCCAGCTCCAGCTCTCCCTCTTTTCCTTGCACATCATTTCTCCTAAACTTGTGGGTTCGCTCCCCATCTCCGGCATTCCTCTAATCTTTGATATTACTACTGATCAAGAAGAGGTTAACTATTATTCTGCTATTCTGTTATTGTTCTGCTAAAGTCCCACTGGTGCTGACACTGTCAGGATCCCTGGAAAGGTCCCTGGAATAGGACTGGAACCTTTCTACACTGGTGACCCACATTATGAACTAGTTAGTCAGCTGCTTCCCATTTTACAACTGCAAATTTATTTCTATGTCAAAGCAAATCTGGAAGAATAACCCTATTTCCAATGACCTGAAAATCCACTGCCTTCATCTATCATTGCAAGTCTGTTTTTAGACAAAAATACACACGTTTAGGGTCAAGAAACTTAATGGAAATTCAGTATCTTAATTTCTTCTTTTAAGAGCTATGTCCTTGGGAAAAGTTGAGTCTCCAGTGTGTCTTTTCCTCAAGCTTATCTTCTGCACAAGGACAAGAGCACACACAGAATCTAGGCAACATTAAGTCCAGTTTAGTAAGACTGAAATATCAACTCTGAATAAACTCCATGTGGAAATTAAAACTAGTAGTTATAACTGTAGTTATAACTGCCAAATGAGTGGTGGAAATTAAGCATGGGAGGTACTGAAATGCAATCTGACTGCTTGATCCTACTGCTGTCCAAAACAAAAAAAACCCCACAACACCCACAATCAAAACCAACAGCCCAATAAAAGCTTTCAGCTATTCTGAATATACACCAAAATCAGTTCTTTTGCAACAAATTGGAGATAAATGCATCAAAACAGAGGAAAAAAATTAACATTTTACCCTGCTGAGCTCAGACCCAAGTCGTGCCACCTCAGAAGCAGATTCTTAAACAAAAGCTTATTTATTCCTCTTCCTCCTATATGCTATAAGTAAGCTCCAATTACTCTAATTGCAGCATCTCCTCCTGTGCTAATTCACATCATAGTGAAACCACCTCTTGTGCAGCGTTAAGCCAGGGTTTACAATCACTCTCATGATTAGTAATTGCTGCAGCTACTCAAATAAAAGAATCACTGCTCTGACAAGCAAAGTCAAACAGCTTCTTGCTCGCTCACTTGAAAAGGAGGAAAAATGAAAGGAGTGTAGTGCCTCACTTCTTCCTTCCCCAAAGTGACCGAAAAGCAGGACCATACTGAGCTCTGCAGAAAGGAAGGAAGCCATCAGTGGTTTGGGATGTTACATTTTAAGCATGAAAAAGGAGGCAAACGGGGTAAAATTCACTGTTGGGTGAGCAGGAGTGGCACTGAGCCCCAGGGAGTTTGTGTTGTTGAGGTTTGTTTGTGATGATAACAAGAGGAAAGGGCTGGCAAAGAGCTTGGCTGGACTGGTTGAGCCCCTTGGATTCATTCATGAGCACATTTCATTACTGGGGGTGTTTCAGGGCAAAAATCCTGACTGAGCATCAATTTGGGAATGTAGGTACAGCATTATAGATGCATAATGCCAAAGCTGTGGAGGTCTGCAGAGAGGCTGCAGATCAATTTTCTGTTTGAATTGGAGACTGGCAACGAAGAACACGGACTAAAAAAATTAATTCTTTAACGAAATATGGGAGATTGGTTTTCTGAAGCAGGGACAGCAGCACATTAGGGTTTCAATCTCCTTAGGCAGAAACCTCACATGTTATACCCTTCCCTTGCCTTAAATAATGTTCCAGCAGCTATTTCTCCCAGAAGCAAAATCTCCTTCACCCTCCCCATTCCAATGTGCCACTGAAAGGGAAAAGGCTCAAAAATACAAACAACCACCTAATTTTTCTTATTTTCCTCAGTGCTTCTTATTTCCAGAGAAAACTGGGGGAATGCTTAAAACCCCAATAACATTAAAAATACCTCAGTCCTTTCCCAAAAGTTGTATTAAATTGGATTTTCAAAATTTAGCATGTGGCCAACCTCTTCTAAGAACTCAGGTTATTTTAAAAATATGCATTGGTCCATGACACACCTAGCGGTGCTCAGGGAAAGGGGGAACGTGTAGTGGAAAAGATCATATAACAACTTGCATTTTAGGCTTTGGTGTCTCCCCCAGGTTTCTTCCTGACACTTTTAGTATCCTGTAAAACCTTACCTGTATGCAAAATACAAACACAGAAACAAAAATCCGAAAATGCTGCCACAGAAGCCAGAATTTTGCAGGAATAAGCTACAAGCACTTGCCTAGCCAGGACAGTTCATCTCCCTTCAGTCCTACTGGTTAAAAAATAAATGACAAGCATGATACTATTTAATTTCCCCCCTGCTCTCCTCCCTGAAAAGTCTCTGGTCCCTTATTTAAAGAATATTAACGTGCCTGACAATAATTCTAGAGTAACATTTGAGCTGGCAGATGAGTACCATAAACATTTGAAGATGCACTGTAAAAGCACTGTATTTTGTCCCAGATCAATCCCAAGAACAAGCTCCACACAGACCATCCAGGAGAGAGCTTGGGATGAGCCGGTCACTCAGTGGCAACTAAACCTTGCCAACATTTCCCTTCAAAATATCCCAGTCTTGCTGTGCACACCACACTTCAGGCACTTTGCTCCATCAGTGCCATCAATCACTGCATTCTTCCTCCCGCCATGTGTACAAGCTCTACAAGGACAGTATGTTGACCAGATGAATGGAATTATTTTAGGAATTACTGGTATAGGATCAAAGCATTTTCTTCAAGATGCAAAAAAGGAGCTTGTTTCAAAACATGAAGTCAGTTAGGAGAGAAACACCACGAAAGAGATCCCTGCGGCTTGGTGGGAGTGGGAAGGGGAGAGAACACTGAACTGTGGTCTCAGAAGCTCACAGTTTGGACAAGCTAGTATTTGCATGGTTTAACTTGGGAAGCTGTTCCTGTATCAGAGGAAGTGCACTGACCCAGCAGAGCAGAAGTTTCAAAGCCCCAGGGCAGCATCAGCCACTTTTGCAGAAAGCAATTACTGCTCCCCACCATCCTATTTGGAGGCTGAGGGAAAACCAAGCTCTGCTATCCTGGCTTTTTCCATTTGTGCTGCACCCTGCAATAGTTACTGATAACCACACGAGGCTTCTCAGATTAGCCTGCACCACTCCACACAAGAAAAAGATAGACTTTTCTTTTCATTCCATTGGCCAAATTGCAAACTGGAATTTGGAAATTTGTCCAAGTCTCTCGAGTTTGTCAATTGCAAGAACATTACCACAGTCAGTGATTGAAACGGTCACATCAGGACAGCACTGCAGCCTGATGCTTTTGAGAACACCCTGTAGGAACTTTGTAAAAAGGAAAAAAAGCCTTATTTCAGGCCTTCTGAACTTTATCTCATGAGCATGGTTTCATGTTTGTGAAGAAAGCACGCATCTAAATCGACATTCTAGTAATTTCCCATTGTGAAAAATAATGGGCTTTACTCTTGAAAGATGATTTAAGCAGTAGGAGTATCCTCTGGAAAAGCTTTTCAAGTTTATTTTCTGTTCATCATGATTAGCTTTTAGAGCTGCTAATTTTTGCTCATCCTCTTGGGAAAAAATCTAGATCCTCACAGCTGCTGAAAGACTGACCTAATAAGAAAATCTCCCAGAGCTCCACAGAATGTGTCTCCATTCTCAGCATGAGTGCGACAGGAAGGCAGAGCACGTGTACAGAATGGAGCCGTGGCTGTGAAGAACTCAATTCCCACTCGCAGTGCAAAGCAACAGCACCTCCCAGATCCCAGCAGCGTTTGAGCAATCCATCATCCACAGCAGTCACTGCTGAACCCAGAGACAGGAGCATTGCCTCTGCTGAACTTTCAGTTTGCTCACTGCCTCAACACTGACCCAGAGACTCGTTACAAACCTTCCTTTTCAGGGAGTGCTCGTGGATGTGTTTGGTTTTTCCCCTTTTCTTTTGTTGGGGGAGGCAGGAGAGTTCTTTCCCGAGCTGTCTCATCCAGCAGCTCTGCAATAACCCCGCTTTCACAAACAACTGAGGCACAGTACAGTGCTTTTGGTTTATGGAGTGTATTTTATAAAGACATCTTAGAGAAAAGAACACCAAATCTGTGAGGGAAATGAATCTGGCCCCGAGAAAACGGCTCCAAGCAACACAGTTTGCTTCCCAGCAAATTCAGGCTTAATGCTCATGAATTATTAAATTACCACATTGGCGAGAAGCCCCGGGGGAGGATTACAGAGCTTACAGTAAGACTGTTACTGCAAACACTGGGTTTCCATGGAAACAGAAAATAGTGAAAATAACTACCTGTCATTTCTCTTGCCACATTCAAGGGATAACCACCACAATGTTAAAGTGTTATTGAGGCTTGCAGGGGAAAGGGAGCTAAGCACCAATTACATTCTCCTTGGCTTCTTGTGACTCCACCATACTTGAACATTTGACACCATCATGAGGAGTTTTCTGTTATTTCCAATGTGAACGGTACATATTTTTGTTCCTGAAAGGAATTTTGTCAATTAGAAAAGACTTCCATTTAAAAAAAGAAAGAAAAAAAAAAGAAAAAAAAAAAGAGACTTCGGTCATCCAGTGTGATTCCCCAGTGAAGGTGATTTTAACTAATGAAAGGCAAGGCAGACTGACCCTGCCAGGTGGCAGGTGAGGGAAGCTTTGCAGAGAAGGCATCTAATTTTGGATTACAGGTATTTTGTAGAATAAGGATTTTCTCACCATTTCTACCCTGGGATAAGCTAATGGTACTGAGGTCTGATCCAGCAGCTGTCACGTTTAATTCTTGCTCCACAGGAGCTTCGCACATGACAGTTTCTGTCAGGAACACAGAAATGGCTTTTGAGGGGGAATTTTGCCACAGAAAGAGCTCAAGTGTAATGAGAGGATTCCATGCACTGGGCCTTCCTACAGACAGAAAATTACTTGGAAGCTCTATCTGAGCTCAGTTACACATTTAAACAACACAGATCTCCTTGCTGCCCCTCAAGTGAGCAGAATTTCTTCCAGCTGTGTGTGTTCATGACAATTGTCATTCCTCCTGTGCAGGAAAAGAGAAGTTTCAGTGCCTGCAACTCATTGATTTCTTCCTGTTAACAACTACAAAATCAAAATAACCCTGCAGAAAACTTTATATTCCTGCCTATTTGTATGTCATATTTGATCCACAACCCAAAAAGCCCCACTTGTGGGGGAAGGAGGGTGGCGGTGGTGAGAGATACAAAATAAGATGGATTTGTAAAAGCTCCTGCTGGAATAGCTACATATTAATAATTACATAGGAACTATGAAAAATAGTAATTTTATAGAAAAGAATAAACATCTTTAATAACAGCACTTACATCTCTTACAGTAACTTTCATAAACAAATCCAGACAGCAGCAGTTTTTTTGCATACACTATCAACAAGATAGAGAATAAATAGGAAAACCAAGCAAATGCAGATTCCAGAGAGATTCAGGGGATGAAAGTCATCTGTAGCAACCAATAGAGGAAATGAAAATGCATCACTCCTCCTGTGTCCTTTTCTAAAAATCTACCCACCAAAAAACATCATCAAACACTCCACAGGTTTTGTCTTCAGCGACGGCAAAGCTTGTGCTTTTCAGAAGTTCTGTGTTCTGTCAGAAAGGCTCCATCCCAGCTGTCTGTGTGCAGCAGACTCCAGAGACACACAGATCTCCCAGGGTCACTGCAGCGACCAGAACAAGGCCATTGCTGTGGGTAGCAATATTCCTTCATGTCTGCTGAGGTTTTGAGGAAGTTCACCTTGAGCAGGATGAAAAACTCATGCTGCTACCACTACTATTGCTATGAATTATCTATTGCACAAAACTCAGAAAAAAATACTTCCCTTGAAATATTAAAGCCACCCCAGACTGAAGTACAGGAGGAGCTGATGGAGGATTAGCTATCTCAACAGATCAGATTGCTAAAAGACAGGTAAAAATAGAAAGATGGGTTTTTTTCATGACTAAGCAGAAGAAAGAACTCATTAGCTTGTAAGGTTAATCCCTAGGAAAATTTTCTGAATATTAAAGAAATAATTCTGTGTGATACAAAGTTATTTTTTCCCAGCAGACAAATCGTTATACTGACAGTGAATGAGATAACTTTTCTATTTTAAAATAGCTATGCTATTAAAAACATAACAAAAGGAAAATTTAGCGCGCATTGCACAATAAAAGTAAAATATAATTTTCTACTTCCTTACATAGCAACTGGCAATAAAGGAGCATGGTAATATTTTAAAGCAATTAACTGGGGATAAATGCCCACACATTGTCCCAGCACTCCCAGAGCCATTACTTGAGAGAGAAACAATAGAGAAAAAGGATCCTCAGGTCAGCCCCATATCCTGGGATGCAGGATATGCAGTCAGACTGGTTTGACACAGTTTTTACTGCAGATCCGTCCACATTAATTAACAATTTCTCTTTCAGCTATTCAACCATATTTATCTACCCAGTGACCCTTCTTTCCTTTTTCTGACCTTATTAATACCAGTCTCTTTTATTTCCCCTGCCCGTCCCTGCACTCCCAGCTGCCACAGCTCCCTCTGCCCAAGCAGAGTCTGGTGTCTGGAGCTGTACAGCTCTGCTTTGGGCAGGCAGGGCTGCTCTGTACAGGTGTTCCTGCTTTGAGGATGCTGATCCTGCACATCAGAGCTTTGGGAGGACCCAAAGCCCTTCTCGGACAGGACTCGTGGGAAATTTGCCATTGCATTTCACAGGTTGGCTCAGTGTTTGAAATGGAAGCTCCTGAGAGTAATTGTCTGCATTAGCAAGTGCTACAGGAAAATTATTCAAGATGGCACGTGTAAGCACAATGTAACTTTAGCTACACTGTTCCTGCTAACATTTTTAGCAGTTATATACATCCCTATTGACAGTTTGAAAGTAAAAAATAAAATCTGACTGAATGATGATGAGAACCACGGAGCTAACAGCCATCATTAAATACAAACAGATGAGGGATTCCTGTCAAATTTGTCAAGGTAACCTTCAGCAGCTTGGTACAGATTTGTATTCTGACGTCTGAATCGGGAATACTGTGTCTCAAACTCCTACTACAGAAAGAGTGAAAATCAAATCCCCTACAAATTCATCATTTCTAAATCCAGTGTTTCCAAGTGGTGCATTTCATTCTACTCTACCTAAACACTGGCACAAATATTTTCTTTTTACAGCCTTCCCCCATCAATCAAGTGCAGTATCGTGACTTCTACAGGACCAGGTTGTACAGGTGAGCAGGAATTTGGGAAAACTTCTAACACACACACACTGCTTACACCAAAGCCAGTCTGGTCATGCCCCACAAGTTTACTTGTTTACAAGGACACATTTAAATTGATAACTATGTTCTCTAATATTTTTATCCCTTCAGTATCTTCAACTATTCACACATTTGTCTGCTGATTTTTATCACAGAAAAGAATTTGGTTGGAAAGCATCCCAAGATCCAGAGATGAGCTACAAATGGGAAATCATTATCTCCATTACCTCTGCAGTTACCACTAAACCCCACTGCAGAGCAGCACTAACAGCCAAACGCTGCCACTGAACATTTTTTAACTCAGCCCTGAAAAACAGGGGCAGATGATTTTATGTCAGATGACTTTTGAGCAGCTGAATCCAACTATCCTGCTGTAGACCCAGAACGTTTTTTCAGTCCATAATTATGTTTCCAAACCATGTTTCTCCCCCGAGAACTGCTTTGTCAATGGTGCTAAATCCTTAAGACAAGACTTGGGACAGACTGTACCGCTCACATTCTCCCCATCATCCACCCACAAACTGAGAACATTTCCACAAAAAACATCTTTCCGTATCACCTATTAGCAAGAGCTTTAAAGGGCAAGCTTATGTTTTTATCTCAATTTGGCTACTGCTTTTAAATTCTAACACTGCAATAGATGTTTCCCAATCGAACTCCTAGCCCGTGCTGCAGTGGTTACAATCCTGTCTCACCCCAAAGACACGGCAGATATTTAGAACACACACTGCAGAGAACACCTGGTCTCTCCACAAAAGGTTTGAAGGCTTTCTGTGGGAGAAATGCCCACATGGATCCCTCAGCCACTCCCATCAGCAGCACCACGGGCACTCAGCACATCTCCCAAACCCCAGTCACGAGGAGGTCCTTGCTAAAATGGGAATGGCAAAGGCTCACTAAGTAGGAGGAGGCAGGTGGAGGAGTTACCAGCAGAAATATGCACAACACCATTTTCCATGCATAATTACTGCTTAGGCCCCCAGATCTTCCAATTCAATCACATCAGAGTTTCTCTTTTGTTCTCTTCGCTCTCCATAATTAAGGATATTTCTAGATAACAAGAAAATTTTAAATCCCAGTGGTGTGTAAAATAGGGTAACTGGTTGAAGATGCAGGCAGAATGAAAAATATTCACATGTTTAAACATAAACTTCATAAAAAAATAAATAAGATGGAAATTTATTTATCCTTTTCCATACTCAGAAGGCTGAGAGAATTGGGATTGTTCAGCCTGGAAAGGACAAGGCTTCAAGGGTAACAACACAGTTGCCCCTTCCAGAAGGGAGCGTACAGGAAAGATGGGGAGAGACTCTTTACAAGGGCTGTAAGGGGAATGGCTTCACACAGAGTGGGTTTAGATGGGATATCAGGAATAAATTCTCCCCTGGGAGGGGCGCAGGGTGCCCAGAGATGCTGAGGTTGCCCCTGGATCCCTGGCAGTGCCCAAGGCCAGGTTGGACACTGGGCTGGGAGCAGCTGGGACAGTGCAAGGTGTCCCTGCCATGGCAGGGGTGGGATGAGATCGCCCTTAAGGTCCCTTCCAACACAAACCATTCTGGGATTCTATGACAGCTGTGGACTTAGTAAGCTTATTTTCAGACAATACTCACTATCCCACTTCTGAATGTATCATTTCTTTAAGTTATGCATAATTCCACGCATTTCCTAGAAAACAATGAGTTATTTTATAGGTATCGAAATCTCACTGCTTTACTGAATTTATTTTCACCCATCAAAATCATGCTAAAAATGACAAAAAATTGTATATCTCTTGTTTGTTGCATCTTTCCAGCACAAATAACACTGCACCCCTTTGTCTACAAGTTTCCAGCTCCTTTAGAGCCGTTTCATCCAGCCTGTATCTCTTTATTCTATCAAGTTTAATAATTCTCTTCCGTTGAGGCAAGAGGTGCATTCTCATACAACAGAACAAAATTAGTTGGCTCTGATGTGATTTGTGCTTGACAAATCTATGTTGACTTTTACTTACCATCTCGTTAGCTTCTTAGTGCTAACGAGAAGTTTATTTGTTCCACAACTTTTTGCATTTGTCATCGGATTGCAGCTGACCTTCTTAGGGAGATTGAGGCAAAACAGCCATTAAATACTCCAGCTATCTTGGAAACATCTGCTCATGGCTTAATGCCCCCTTTAATCTGCTCAGTTATTTCTTGATTTTCTAAAAGAAGGGGTTTTTTTTGCTGGTAAAGCATTATAGAATTATTATTTTTCTCTGTCCTTGATGCTCTTTGCTAGTTGTATTTTTTCTACAATTTTCTGTCTCTTCCTATCCCTGTTTGTGCAATTTCACTGTCCTTTTTCATACTGCCTTCCTGACTCTATTTCAACACAGAACATGATACACACTTTCTGTGTATTTAATATTCCCTTTATATTGAAACAATTTGCTTTTGTGCTCTTCAACAGTGTCATT
Organism: Bombycilla garrulus; assembly: GCA_013400315.1. Classification (NCBI taxonomy): domain Eukaryota; kingdom Metazoa; phylum Chordata; class Aves; order Passeriformes; family Bombycillidae; genus Bombycilla; species Bombycilla garrulus. Next base: position 264,818 of record VXBU01011330.1, on the reverse strand, counting down.
CAGAAACAGACAACTCTCAAATGTCTTTTCTCCATATCAGTTTACCTATCTCTATTTGATATTTATTGACACCTTCCTTACTGAGCTCACCATCTTCACAGTAGCATTTTCTTTGTTGCCTTTTTGATGTTACTCTCAATTCTATCATTTCGTGATCATTCATCCCAAGGTACGTCTCACAATGGGGTATAATCCTTGGCTATAATCCAAACTGGATCAATTACCACATCATTTTCCAGTAACTTCCACTCAGCAAACAAACTCAGGTATTAAAGATGAGTCACAAAGTTGCTAGGCTAGTGGCTTTGTATGCAAGAAGAAAAGAAATCCCAAATACTTTAAAACAGACAAATAAGCTTTAATCCCTTTTTTATCTGAGCCTTCCAATTCTATTTGCTTACAAGTATTACTTTTTATATTTCTGTCAGTCCTTGTGTTTACCTCTAGGTCTGACCCCTCTGATGGGGTTGTTATTCCTGCTGTCCATAGCTCCCCACTGGCATCCTTTGTCTGCTCCCCCTTTGCTGACAACCATTAAACTGAAACATTTTTGTATTCAGAACCTGGGAACCATCTCAAATGGCAATTCCAGCCGCTGCTCCAACCTTCTGACTGCTAATGCACACCTGGAGCACGCAGTTACTTCAGCCCTGGAACAACACTGGGACTTCCAGCAATTCTTCACCCAAGCTCCCTGGGAAATGACTCCTGGCACCAGCGGGTTCAGGGAGGTTTGTAATCCAGCACATGTCCAAGGCAGTAACGCTGAAAGCCACTCAGCCTCCAGCGTGAGCTGTTTGGGTGAGAAATTTATCAACCTCCAAACCATTTCAGAAGTTAATTTGTCCCTTTCATTTAGAGTGCAGTGTGCAGAAGCCTTGCTTGGCTTTTTTACCTTAATGTACTCTTTTCCGAGAGGAAAGAAAATGTTTTAAACTAGATATAAAAACATCATTCTAAATTTGTAGCAATGTGTTTGTTTTCTGGTTTCTTCTCCAAAACAGAGCTCAATCTCATGACACATTTCTTCCCCAGCACTCTTTTGGATGTAAGAAAATGTAAAAATAATGCTGTTTTCACGACAGCAGACCACTGCCGGTTAATGCAAAGAGCTAAGTAATAACAACTGTTTGCACAAAAATGTATTACTATATATTTGAATTCGCCTGAACCACTCTTTGGGCTTTTTCTCATTATAACTATTATTTCCTTTTTTTTTTTTAATCACTGGCAAGACCCTTTCTTTAAGGCTCTCCACTCAGTGTTTCATACAAACTGCAGCCCAAGACAATTCACCTCCTTTCAAAGCAATTTCTGCTGGCAGTAGCTTGTCCCCCTGTCCCTTCCTCTTCCTGGCAGCTTTTCTCATCTAAATGATTTAATATTTTACTGCTCTGCAGTAGGAACTAGTTGGGTGGGGTTTTTTTTGTTTGGTTTTCCATTTTCACCTTTCCCTTTAAAACAAATCTAAATCTAATTTCTGAAAACTAGGAGAGTTTTGTCTACGGCAGCAAATGACTGTTAGGACACACTTTTACCCAAACTCAGAACATGACACAAACGTGGTGTTCTTCAGATCAGACCAAGTGTGTTTGCTAACAAAATAAATGCTGCAATGCTCTTCTACACACTCTGATGTTTTCAAAACACATGTTTGTAAGAGAAAAAGCCAGCCCATCTCATGTTTGTTAACACTGGTACCAATTAGTTCAATAAACTGAGAGCACAGACATAGAGATTTAAGGGTTTATGTTGAGAGCAATACAGTGAGGAGAAAAAGCTATTTTGTGACAGGCCTGGAAGGCAAGGAGTTGAGTAGAGTTACAGAGGCACACAGCAGTCCCTTCTCAAACCAGCCCCACAGCCTGGCCTTGTCATTATTTGTGCTTCTTAGCCGACAGCCCTAAGGAGGAAGCTACGAGACACCAAGACCTTCGGTAATGTCTGCAGGCAAAGTCAGAAAACTAAAAAATTCAACCACTCCGTGCCTTTAATGCTTCACTAAATTTCCTATGCAAACACCAGTACTTCTGATATTCCCACATCAGGATTGCAGGGCCAGCAACTCACCATTTACCAGCTCTGTCCTTCCAGCTGGGCCACAGGAACACGCCACACGTTCATCCCTAATCTATTTGCTCTGCTCACAACTCCTTTCCTAGGAGGCTTTTTAGCCGTTTGAGATTTCCTACCTGATCTGTTTTCCTTCCCGGACATCGTACAAAGAGAAGAAGACGTCAGTGTCCTCTCCAATGGTGTTGTAGGTGAAGCTCTTCAGGCTGAGGAAGAAGTGGTGAGGCACTGGCATCCGACAGGCTTCCCCGTGCCGCTGACGGATCGTGTCCACCTGCTCCAAACCAGGGAGAGCCATTGGCACTTCCTCACAAACAAAGGACACCTGACCATCTTGGCCATTTGATCTCCTGCTCTCCACCTGACCATCTTGGCCATTTGAACTCCTCCCGCTCTCCCCTGGCCATCAAGTAAAAGTTTAATCTCCAATATATTCTGCCCCAGAGATGGCTGTTAACTTAAGCTTTCTGCCTCTATCTATCTTCAACACTTCTAATTTGCATAGGTTGATGAAACTCTGGTAGCCAAGTAGATATAAAATAAATGGGTTATGCATTTGAAATCTGATTTTATCAAGTAAACCTATTTCTCAAATTTTGCCTTGATTCAGGTACTGAAAATGAATTGTAAGATGGTACTGGGGTGGTTCCTGATGATTTCCATTTAAAGCAGACTTCAAAGCCTTTTTAGTAACATTTGTTACATTATTTCTTTTGAGCAGCTGCAGTTCACTCATAGAGGCCATTGCCTGTTCCCCTGTACTGGGCACTGCTGAGGCCACACCTTGAAATGTGGGTTTGGGCCTCCTCACTCCAAGGAGGAATTGAGGTGCTGGAGCCTCTCCAGAGAAGGGAAGGGAGCTGGGGAAGGGTCTGAAGCACAAGTCAGGTGAGGAGCAGCTGAGGGAGCTCAGCCTGGAGAAGAGAAGGCTCAGGAGGAACCTTATTGCCCTGTGCAACTCCCTGAAGGAGGTTGTGGCCGGGTGGGGGTTGGTCTCTTCTCTCAAGGAACAAGCAACAGGGCAAGAGAAAATGGTCTCAAGTTGTGCCAGGGAGGTTGAGGTTGAATATTAGGGAAAATTTCTTCACTGGAAGGGTTGTCAAGCACTGGAGCTGCCCAGGGAAGCAGTGGAGTCACCACCCCTGAAGGGATTTAAAAGATGTGCAGATGTGGTGATTAGGGACAGTTTAGTGGTGGGCTTGGCAGTGCTGGGGGAACATTTGGACCTAATCTGAAGGGCATTTTCCACTCAAAAACAATCCATGACTTAGAACCAGGCTTAACAGCCCAGTTTGTCCTGCAGGTATAAAAAAACTTACCAAGGGTTGATAACATGAGCGACCAATCAAGCCAAACAGTAGAAAGGTTTACATTTTGATTCAACATCAAGATCTATTTCCAGCAGTGTATGCTGGGGTGGCCAATATTCTTCCAGTTTTTACAACCCTTTACATCCATTCATGCTGATCTTAATAAACAGGTTGCATGAATATCCTAAGTTCTCTATGCTCATCTCCTCTGAATGCACAGACAGGCACAATCTAACAAAAAAAAAATTAAATTTCCAGACTTACAATTCAGATTTGTACTGGTTTAAAAGGAATTTTGTTCTGGACTTTAAATTATATCCAAGGAAATCCTCATTCTTTAAATAAGGTACCTGCAGAAGCACAGATCTCTGTAAAGATCAAAGCCAGATTCCATGACCAGGACTGGATTATATCAGTACAGAAAGGATGTGTGAAACAGAAGCCACGTGTTTGTAGGTAGAGAGGAGTCACAGGGGCAGAGTGAGGCTTTTGATCTCAATACACAATTGTATCTTTTAAGAACACCAGTTACAAGGTCAGAAAACAGACCTAGATGGAATTTGAAGGAGGAGCTCAGTGACTTAAACACTTGGGAATAATCTGAGGAAGGGTAAGGGTTTACCCAGTAATCTCCACCTTACCTATACCTACATTACCAAGAACTTCAAGACAACAAAAAATTCAAATGCAGATGGTATTTACCTGTGATGTGCTCTGCTGGACACTGTGTCTACTTGACAAATGCTGTGGAGATACAAAATAGTAAAATTTAAAACTTTTTGGAAGAAATAGTTACGTTATATTTATGTAGCATTAGAACAGTAATTCTAAAATATGACTTCCAAAATTATTACCAACTTTTCAATCTTTCTTTTACAGTGTATCATCACTCACAAGACCACTTTGCTTTCCTAAAGGCTTTTCTCAGTAAAGCTGTTTCTTTAGCTAACTATTTGAATTTACAGGGAATATTTACCTTAACTTTTAAAGTAAATGGCTGTCACAAATTAGACAGAATGTCAAAAAGAAATGCTATTACAGCATTGGAGAACTTCATTATTCTGTCTAATCTCTGTCTTCTCTTGCTAAATGGGAAGATACCTCACCACTAATCCTCATCTCCTGGTATGTTGTCTGTGGAAAGCTGCATTTGTTAAAAAACACAAGCATATAGAAAGAAAGATGGATTTTAGATGCTGTTAAAATTTTTTGCTCTAGTAAGAAAGTGAAATCCTGAAAATTGGCTAAAGACTCTTCTACAATTTCAGCTGCCCAACACCTGTAAAGAAGAATCAGTATAAAGAGCTACATGTCTAAAAACTCAGAGGATGATGCTGTATTTTAATCCTTTTATGCTAGAAGATGGTATAATCAGAAAATGGACTGCAAGACTCACTGAAGCAATTTATTTTCCAAAGGGAGATTTAAATACTAATCTAAATTGAAAAGGTTTCAGAGAGCTTTAAAAAAAACATCATTAATGACTCTGCCATGCCTCTCCCTGCACATCAACTGAATATTAGCATTTTAAACCAAACTATTAACATTGACACCGTCACACATTATTAAATACTCTCTTCATTCATCTCACCTCCCTCCTTCTATTACAAGCCCAGCATCTTATTCTGACCAAACATTTACACTCCACAGCAGAATTAGCAGATCTGTTGACAAACATGAAGCTTCAAAGGAGGTGAAAGTAAAAGATTCTCCACAAAATTTATTTGGCAACACTCAAACTGTGATGCTTTCACACAGAACACAAATAAGACTTTTTACCACAAAGGAAGAGATGAGATTCCTCCTCATGAGAATAAAGCAAGGAGATTTTGGGGCACTGAGGGAGCTGGCAGAAGTGCTCACTGAGCCACTTTCAACCCCCCACCAGCAGTGGGCCCAGTTGGCCATGGATGCCCCTCTATTTGACACTGGTGACGCCACATCTTAAATGCTGTGTTCAGTTTTGGGCCACTCACTACTGGATTGGCTATTAGGGACAATTTTGTCACCCAAAGCCCTGTCAAGCACTGAACAGGCTGCCCTGGGCAGTGGTGGAATCTCCACCCTGGAGGGATTTGCAAGACGTGCAGCTGTGCCACTTGGGCACAGGGGTTGGTGGAGCCTTGGCAGTGCTGGGGGAATGGTTGAGCTCAATGATCTTAAAGGTCTCCTCCAACCTAAACAACTCTGTGATTCTAAATGGCACATTCTGACATCTGTTTACATGCACAGTTATAAAAATGTCCTCTTTCACACTAGAAAAATAATGATCTTCAGCTCCATTGTTTGTCTAACTGTTTCATCATCCTCTGAATGTTAAAAGACTTCAAGTTGGCCGAGTTGCCTATTTAATCTTTTTGTCACCTGCAACCCCTCAGAATCAGCTGGCATAGAAAAGACCAGTTATTTAAGCTACTCAAGGTGTCCTGACTCCTTTTGATTAAATTTATCTCTAAATCCAAGTAAGAAAGTGAGACACTCAAGCAACACAAATATGAGAGGTGGTGCGAAGAGATTCCTCAGCAAATGCTGCTGCTTACAGAGTGTACACTGAGGTAAATCTATAACAATAAATGGTAAAAACATCAGGTTTTAAATTTTTCCACAACAAAAAGATTAGATCTGACTAACTCTCTGCTTTCATGCTTCAGGACCACATTGTAACAACACAATCACTGACTGAGTTAATTTATGTGTCCTTGCCTCTGGCCAGGCAAAGTGCCCAGAGGGTATTTGCCATTTCTGGGTACTTGGATGGGAGGCTGACTGAAAATAGCCAGCATGGATTTATCAGGGGTGCATGATGCTGGATCGAGTGATTCCCCTGAGATAAAATAACCAAACCAGTAGATGAGGGAAGATGAGTGGCTGTTGTCTCTCCCCAGCTGAGCGAGGTGCTCAGCATGATCTCCCACTGCATTCCTGTACCCAGGCTGTAAACTGACACGTGCATCGGCAGACTAAACTGGTCAAAACCCCAACAAACAGCAGGATTGTCGGGCTCCAAAGCAGTGGCTGATGCTGTGAATTCTTCAGGGGTCTGTCCTGAGAACCCTCAAATTCCCAGATGATCCTGAATTGGGGGCAGCAGACTCACAGGGTCCTACTAAAGCAAGCCAAACATAAGTCCGGGGAGCACTCGGGGAGCAGGGCCATTTAACAATTTACTGTTCCTGTTATCAGGAATTGAGCCAGTGGACTGAGAACAACACTTTTTCCTTTTTCCTCAGCACTGAGTAAACTACAGCTGAGATGCTGCATTCAGCAAAGGCCAGCAAAGCAGCACAAGGTGCAGGAGGAGGATGGAGTCTGGAGAAGAGAAGGTTTGTAGGTGACCTGTGGCAGCCTTCCTGTCACCGTGAGCTCCCAGAACAGGAAGATGCCAGGCTCTCCACAGAGCTGCACAGGAGATTGGCCAAAATATTGTGGTCATCAACTACAACGTGGGATGGTCCAACAAGGAAAAGTGTAACTCCATCAGTGCAGCCATTAGAACAGGGATCCATTCCTTCCCTTGAAGGATTTCCCCATCCAACTGGACAAAGCGCTGAGCAGCCTGGTCTGAATTTAGTATTGATCTTGCACTGAGAGCAGAAAGTTTGTCTAGATCTCCCTGAGGCCCCTTCCAACCTGGAAAGCCTTCCAAAGTGATATAAATATAGGACTGATAAGAAATTATCCATCTTCATTCTAAAAACAAAAATCAGTTTTACCTTTATTTTTCCCAAAAGATAGCTGTCTGCAAAGGTTGTGAAAACTTTAACAGATACAACATTCAGTATATCTTTCCTCAAAGTGTTTTCTGATGCTTAAACTGATTGATTCTTTTCTTATCCATCATCATTAGGATGAAAAGATAAAGCAATTCAGCCTGTGATTCCATTATCACCTCAAATCTCCTCTACAAAATCACCTGAACTTGCAGTGTCCCAGTCTGCACTTCAGAGCCAACAATGGACTGCAGGAGTTCAAACCTTACATTTGTGATTCTCCCAGGTATACTACATTTTTCATATAATTTCTTCAATTTCTCTATATTATTTGGAATTCTGATCCTTTCCTCCACTGAAAGAATCAGAAATACCATTTCCAACTTTGTGTATTTTGTATATTTAGTAAGCAGACTCCTGATTTCAGCATCCAGTCCTTAATTAAACTTGAAGCACTACAGAATGGAGGACAACCCCAAGAAATGCAGCTAATTCATCCCTCCTCTTATTCATTCGAATTATTGACAACCATTCTTTATTTTTTTTTCTGAGTATGGGTTTTCTAATTAGCTCTGTGTTTACATTACAGTAATTTCATCTAGAACTAATTACCTTTGGAGAATTTAAATTAAAACAAACAAATTGGAACTCTTCTCTCACAGTTGGAAGAAATGCCTCAGCTGCAGCTGCCAACAGCTGTGCCTTCCACGGAGCTCCTGAACTTGTCCTGAAGACACACACCCACTTCAATAACTTTATAGAAAAGCTAAACCTAATTAATCACCAGCTTTGAACATTTCTGATTGTGAAATGATTTCAGACATTTGTGTCCTGTAAGCCCTCTACTAAAATGTGCCATCCAAGTGTTCCTGACATTCTGCAGGGCTTTGTGCTCCTAAATGACAACTTCAATCCAGTGGCAGCTCCAGCACCGAGCTCTGTGGCAGAATTCTGAGAACACATTATCCCACCATTCAAAAATAATATGTATTTTTAAAAAGTGTTCTGTCATACTGGTTAAAGTCACAAACACTGTCACAGGGAAAGGGCAATTTACTTTCCTTCAGGAGCAAAGCAACAATTCCTGACAAATGCAGTGCATCCTGCAGCCACTGGCATTTAGCTCCAGAATGAGTAAGAGGAGAAGCAGGATGTGCAAGGCCTTAGAGCACAAGAGCTCTGCCAAAGAGATGAACACAGCATCACCCAGCAGTCACCAACACACTGAGCAATGAAACATGAGAGCTAAAAAAGAGGTTCCAATGTGACAACTTACAGTTTATCAAGAAGAGCAGGGCTAAACCTAATGACTGAGTAAAAAATGCTTGAATCTCTGCTGTCATAGAGAGAAGTCTGATGTGTTACCTCAGCCATTGCTCTGCTAATGAGTGCTTTCTATGTTACATTTAACATTCTGCAATCCTGAAAATACAAGAAAGTAATTTGGCTCTCAAAACTATTCCTGCAAGATTATTTTACAATGTAAAACCTCACTGTTCATTTGAGAATCCATTAAGTATTTAGGCACAAGTAAGAAGGATTCTCTCTCTGGGTTTTTGTTAAATAATAAAAACAATCCCCAAACCACATGAAAATAACGCTAAAACAACCTAAGTCACCCACAATACCCTTCCTTCATTTTTTTACCAAATTTAAATTTTAAAAAAATGTAACATGTTTTCAGCTGCTTTAGTTCCTGAAATTGCCCTCTGAGTGGGAAGAGATGTGATTAGACAGCACTGTCCTCTTGCATCTGCAGACTGTGGCAGCAGTGAAGTGTGAAGTGAGTAATGGTGCTGTCCTGAGCCCTGCCCACGATGGAGCAGCACACAGACAGTCACAGGACTAAGGGCTGACATAATCAGGCTGCTCTGCAATAAATATTGCCTCTTTGCAGTACTCCAAGTACTCAGAGTAAAAAAATGTGCAGAAGAAACCTCAGAGTAATAAATCAATCTTTAGTTAGCAACTAATCTCACACTGAGTCTTCACTGATGGAATTTGCTACTGAGTTAATTCCACTCTGTACTGAAGGAAAACTCTGTTGTACTGGCACCAAACTCTCCTCAGACCACAGCAAATTAGGAACTTTAAAATTAGCACTATAGACTGGCATACTTTCATACTTCTTATGCAAAAATTCTTAATTCTTTCCATGAAATCCACTGTTATACTGTGCAAATAATCCAAACCAGAGACAGCAACCAGCTTGTTAATAAAATATGCCTTTAGTTTAAGGAAAATCACACCTTGCACACCAAACCCATCACCAAGCCATGGGCCTCTCTGCCCCTAATCTTAAATAGCTGAAAGTCAAAACTGTTTTAAAAAAGGAAATGAAAAGCTTCCTAGAATTGAGTGACACTGTAACAACAGTATGTAGAAAATAAACTATTTTCTTTGGAAGATATTAAGTGAAGAAATTGTATAAAATAATTGCTGAAGGTTTTTTTATTTGGCTTTTTTAAGAATAAAACAGCATCTGAGGAAGGATTTTCATTCACTTTCCTGAATTTTACGTGCTGTTTCTCCCTCTACAGCTACATCACAATCCAAACCAAACTTATCTGTATTAGTCCTACTAATGGAAAATCCAAACACAGTTAAGTTGTAAAATGGATCAGTGGCTTTACAGCTCATTAATGGCACAATTCACATTTCCAAAACAACTTCAACTTCATCATGCACAACCAGGACTGTACAAGTGACTAATAATGACAGAATTTGGAACTCACTCCAGTGAAGGAATTACACTCCTTCACCTGAAAATTCAAATATTCTTATTTAAATGCACTCCATGCTTTCTAAGGAGCACTGACATACAGCAGGAACAGCCTTAATGTTCAAGAATTAGTTTTGCTTAAATTAACTTATGCACTGGTCTCCCTCCTCTCTCTTCTTTTTTTTGTGAGCTCAAAAATTCTTTGCAACTGGGCAAAGATGTTTATTATCCATGCAACCACTAACCCAGACTTCTCACTTAGCTGTTCTTCATCTGCAAATCTGCTCAAATAATCTAATAGTGGCTCTCAGGAACTTTCTGGACTTGGAGAACCTTCCAAGAGTTAACACCATGTTACTTTGTAGGTTAAAATTAAAATGTATCAAAGCTTGCCACTGCTCAGGGTTCCAGAGACCCCGTTCTGGGGGTCAGGGTGCAAATGAAGACAGAGTTTAACTTAGGACACCATTCAAAACAAGAACACATGTAAGAGTAAAGAACAAAAGCATTTTCCCTTCTTTCCCTCCCACAGTGAAAACTCAAAGGAATCTCCCACAGAATCTCTTACCATTTTATAAAGGTCTGAAACACTGATCTGATCTGAATCCACAACCTCAAAGTCCTTCCGTGGAACCAAGTCAAGGCCCAAATGTCTGCAAGAGAAGGAAGGAGCAGCGTCAGTGTGGCACAAGAATGGACCCCAGCACCTCCTGCATGTGCCTCCTCCAGGGCAGGGACACAGAAATACTCAACTCTTCCAGCCTTACTGCAATCGTTAACAATCAAACAATTCCAAAGAAAATTTATTGCAAAGATCAAAAAATCCCTTTACAAATTTGTTCCCTGACTTCACCGGAGCTGTGGCAATCAATGCAGGAACACATTTTGGCCAATATGTTGGTGCAGTACACAAAACAAGGTAATTTTGTACATGGAAATACAGCAGGCAAATGAAGTTCATACTCTGGCTGCTGTTGAAGTATTTGAGCAAGATCATTCACTATATAATGAAAAAGTTCCATTAAAATCCTGTTCAAATGTGCCAACAGATCCTGAGCCTTGGGAAGCTGCTCTGATGTTCCTGGTGTTCCTAAAAATTCACCCCTGTGTAAATACAGTATTTTTTGTTAGTAATAAACAACAAATGCAATAACAATAATCCTAATCTGTATTTGTAACACACACAAAATATTTTTAATTCTTCTGAACAGAATTAATAGTTTGGCTCAAACCAAATGCACAGACCGATAAAAAAATCCAAGTGCAAAGATGACTAGCTAAGGAATTCAGCTGCAGAGAAGGCAGTTCAGGTCACAGCTTCACAGGAGGAGCAGACAGAATAAGATATTCTTTATCCAGACAAATAAATGCAAACAGTTAATGATTAATTAATAACTGCAGACTGCAGAACAGGCAACCTTAAAGGTGACAAACCCCAGTTTTGCTCCACAGATCTTCAGTTTCTGAGGCACCAAGAGTTCTGAGCATTACAATAAAAAGCTAAACTAAGCACACATTAGGAGCAAATTTTTAAAAAACCCAACACATGAATCAATGATTTTCCTGCTTTTGCCTTATGTAACTTTGATACTTCACTTCTAGCTATTTTATATTGAAATTCTTAACAGTCTAAAGAAAAAAACCAAAACTTCCGAAGAGGTGCCCTCACGAACTACCCTGACACTCCTTCTGTCACGAACTATAAAAGAAAAGCAGAAGTCAATTTAATTTCGTAATCAGAGAGGGAAACATTCTGCACAGACTTGCTTCTGATGGCAAATGAAAAATTTTATTGAGAAAAACCTCTCTGGTAGCATAGAGTAATTGTGTGGAGCAATAACAGAAGGCTCCAGGCAATCCAGTGTCTCTTTCTGAGCAATTGGTTTAAAACAACAGCCAGGGAGAACCGGTGCTTTGGAGGAAGCTCAGCTACCTTTGCTCACCACGGTGCTTTTGAACATTACCCAGGACTTTTCAAACTCCCCAATTCTTTTTTTGAATCTTTGCCTAAGCAGGTTTTTCTTCTTCATTATATCCCTAAACCATCACATCTCCAAAATACAGCTCAGCCCTGGCAGCACTATGTGGTCACTGAAACACCCAGCTGACAAACTGCAATTGCCACATTCTCAGTTCTTTGCTCAAATCAATTATATTTTCAACAGAAAAAAGGGAGCAGCTTTCCTTCTTCAATGCAGTTTCATGTTAAATACCAAATTCTAAATTCTAATGCTACATTGTGAAAGTCATGGTTTCACACTTTGTTTGGATTAAACCTATTAAACACAAGTTATCTGTGGCCCAGGACCAGTATCTAAAAACTGCAGCTGCAATGATGAAAACGACTGCATCTATTTATCAAATGAAAAAGATTAAAATAAGGACACACTAGGTAATCCTGCAGCTGCCAGTTGAGCCTACTTATCACAGAAAGTAAAAAAATATAATAAAAAAAAAGGCTAAAATCAGTCAGGGATCACTGCAAAGGTTTTTTTGTTTGTCTTTAAAAAGTTAATGCTCATCAAATTCATTGCCAGAAGCTTTCCTGAATGTGAACATCTAAACAACCTCCAAAACACCCTGTCATTCACATGTGTGCACACTCCCATCCCTAAAGAACTTTGATAAAGGGATTTCCCCTCAGCACACAGATGTGAACAAATTATTCCCTGCTAACACTGTCAAAGCCATTGTGTGTGCACTGCAGTTCCAGGGCAGCCACGGAGCTCTATTAAAGTTCTCCAGGAAAACCTCGCCAAGCCAATCCCAGCCTGATGAGGCTCTGCTCACATCATTGCAGCTCTCTGGAGAGCTGGGGTGAAGCAGTGCCTGCACTCATTACTCAGAACATGACAAATGTATTATCTTCAGCTTAATAATGTTCAACACAACTGCAGCAGCATCCCTGTGAAACTTATCTAATACCCTATTTTTAGTTAAATCCCTTAACACCGTGGATTTTCAGCCCAGAAGATTCTCATTCTCTAATACTATGTTAATCCTGCACAACACTTGCTCCCAGCAAATAAGGGTGTTTTGGCTGGAGCACAAACATGCAGCCATTTACTGTGCAGGTGGAAGTTCAGGTCTGTACACTCAATTTGTATCAATTATTTTTCCTCCTGTGAAGGACTGACAACATAATGCTTGAGATGGCAAAGACAGTCAGTGGCCCACTTTCCCTCTCTATTATCCAACAATGGAAGAGCCCCAGCTGCCAGGCAGTATTTCTCCAAAACAGAGCATGCATAAAAATTACATAATGTGCTGGTTTGTTTATTTGACAGTTCCTGTCTCCACAATACTCTCCTTTACAAGCAAATTCGTGTGCTCTTTTATTCTGCCTTCACGCTGAACTGCCCTTCAAAAATATTTCCCAAGTATACCTACAAAATATTCCCAAGCCTATCAATTACCTCCTGATTGCATCTGTTTGGGATACCTCCAGCTGGCATTTAGACATTCTTCCTCTTCTACATGAAATTCTTGACAATTTTCCTTTCTTTAGGGGATAAAAATTTAAAAAATCCACCACCTATAATCTCCAGATAATTTTCTCTCAAGTAATATAAAATCATGCCAACTGAGAAAAACACAGGGATTTTTAGTAGTGAAAGGGATGAACACACAACTCAAGGTTACCTGGGCTTCTAGGAAAAAAATCAACTTGGGTTTAAGGATAATTTTGAAGAATAATCCTAATTTCTAGTAAATTCATTTATTTACAATACAAACACACAGCATTTAGAATTCATAAACCACAAGTCAGGACAAGTCTTCCTAGAAGGACCTGGCAGAAATATGTCATTTGACTTAAAAAAAATATCTTTCAGATGCAAACTCAGTCTTGAACAGATTGGGAGAGTTTATCACATCTCTGGAGGGTGCAACATCTCATCCCCTTTGCTCCAAAAATGTCCACTTTACCTCAGACTTTTCAGCTTTAATTTTGCAGCCACCACTTTTTCTTGTATTTCTTCTCTCAGTATATCAAACCCACACTTAATATCATTTGTGTTTCTCTTACACAAATCAAGATGGTGAGGAGAAAGAAAATGATCCTGGCAGTGTTTCATATAAACTATACAGACTTTAAAATAGACTCTGAAGGAAATACAATACAGAAATCCATGGAAAACTAAATACATGAAAAAAAAAGTTTGTCAAAATGAGACTCTGCAATTACAACCTGATACTTTTCTTTGACAGAATTAAGTTAAACAAAAAACTGCAGGGGCTGCAATCTACAAAGAAATTAGTAAAGTACTGATCTAACGCTACACAAGAAATTATTTCTTAAAATGAAGATGATGAGATGAAGGTAAATAATGTTAGTTAGGAACTGATAAAAGGAAATTGTAGCAAATATTTCTGAGCATGGCAGTATCAGGCTACAAAGAGAGGTTATTCAGGTTTTCCTCAAATACTGATTTTCACTTTAGTTCCTTATGCCTTTAATCCCAACTCAGTCATTACTCCAAGCATATTGAGGAGAGGGAAAGATGCTCCCCACAGAAATGGCAGCTGCTCTTCCTGCAATTCTGAAATGCATTTTTTATGGTTGTTTAAGTTGGTCACTCCTACTTTGATGTAAAGACAGCTACTGCAATAAAAATGCCTTTAATTCTCCAAACAGGTCTCATCTGTACTTTTAATTCCTATCTCCAGATGCATTTTCCTAACTTTATGCTAATTTTTACAACACTACCAAGAAGTCATTCTTATTCCATTTATGTCAAGAAAATGTGACAAGAGGATAAATCACTCCAAGCCCCAAAATAATCTAAGAGTGTGAGCATTGAAATTTAGGGCTTTTTGAAATCCAGGACTATGTTGACTTCACTGGATCACACAATTCCTGCCCCCCACAGTTATGGATTTCAGTAGTTAGTAGGCTCTAACCAACTGCAATTCTGAGACAGGAGAAAAACCATGACCTTAAAAGTGTGTTTCATTTTCTTTGTATGACAATGTGAAAGATTTATTGCTAATATTTTGCCCTTTGTTATTCTTTTCAAACACTCATTTCTACCTTTCGGCTACCTGTGGATCTTTCTGTGCAGAATTTATGGCAACTATTTTGGAAGATTTCTTTTAATGCAATGATTTTTAATAACATTTTAGGGGAAAAAAGAATAACCTTTAACTAAAAAGTAATATAAGCCTACAAACTCATCTTGTTTATGGCTTTTATCTGTCAAAAATATCAAGGTATTGGTGGCTCCCCCTCCTTACTTTGTTTCTGACCCTAAACACAGAATATATATTTCTCATTTATAGGGAAGGAATTCTCTTCCCTGAGTATGCAAGGAAATCTGGATGCTTTCTGCTCATCTCCTGACAGGTGCTACATTAATCTGAAAGGATCAGTCCTGAAGCTCAGGTGAGATGACCCCTGATTTTCAAGTTGAATTACTTTGAAGAAAGCTTCATCTGCCTTTCTGGCACACAAGGTATTGCACATACTGCTGCAATTAGCTTTTGGCACTGAGGCAGAAGCAGAGGATTCACATTTCAAATAGAAGCTCTGTCAGGCAGATTCCTTCATCTGTTTTTGATGCAAAAGTCTCACAATGAAACAGCTCTTCATCAGCAAAAAAGCTGCATTCTGGTTTTCCATTCTAAGCAATAGTAAAATTTGAAAGACTTATCCATTCATGTAGAAGCAAAAAAACTAAACAAAAATGTCAATATCAAGTATCTGTTTTACTTGAAACATGACAGGAAATGAGATGAAGAACTGAAGATTCAACTTTATAATGTGCCTTAAATGAGATGATAAATAGCAGAATTCAGCTTTATAACATTTGTTTCCCGCTTTACAACTTTTTCCTTGTTATTCACAGACCACTGGACACTTCCAACAGCATTTCAGACTTCCATAGATCAATATTATGGCCAATTGTATCAGACTGAAACTTTGCTAGAAAGCAGAAGTATTTGCAATATTCTGTATAAAACCCACCAAGATAAGCAGGAAAGGAAACAGCCCATAAGAATTTGCCTGTGCAAAAATACACAGAGAAATGCTTAAAAGTGCAGGTCTAAAACCAGCCAGGTGCTCATCTGAAGGCAGCAAATTCTAATTGGGAAATACAAAAATCTCTGTAGCAGCAATATCAGCCCTGCTTGTGTACAAACCTGAGCTACCTGGGGTAAGTGGAACGAGGAAGAAAGCACCAAAGAATGAAAAAAAAGGATGAGCCCAGGATCTCTTTTGTTCAGGGGAGAAAGAATGTGTAAGCAACACAAACAGAATGGCTGCAAGAAGGAGCAATCAATATTGTGTTAGAAGAATGATTAGCAACAATACAGAGAGTTAGCAGCAATAATTGCAAAATAATATTCCCACATTTTAACAGCCAAACTACCAAGTAAAACTTCTTAATATTTACAGTAAGCACACAAAGCTAAGCAAGTAGAAAGTCTGAAAACAGTCTAAATAAGTTTTTTTACAAAAAAAGAAATCTGCAGCTATTAATCCAAGGAGAGTATCTGTCCTTTGATTTCCAGCAGCTCCTACACAGAACTCCCTACAACACGAGGGACAACTTTCTGAGCCACTGCCAGTGTATTTAAGGGAAAGTTGTACCAGCTTAACAAAGTGAAAAAAAAATCCCTAATTGGTGATGACAAGAAGTAGGAGTCTCATGCTTGCATCACTCCTTCCCAAATAATACAATTCACTGGTGATCAAGGTCAGGATGAAAGTCTCTCACTAAATAAGCAGATATGTTACACATCAGATGTGTGACAGCTCCACTTCCTGAAAGCTGCCTGGCAATGGAATATCTCCTGTTACATTGTACTGTCTTGAGTAATTCCCAAACTGCAGGGAACTCAACCTTCTCAGACAACATCAATGCACATTAACAACGTTTTTCATTTATTTTATTTGCAAATCTCAAGTGTGATAGAACAGCAATTAACACTATTATAGTACTTGAGAAAGGGCAGTACTATGTGAATATGCCTATGAAAATCATTTGTTTTTTTAAACACAGGTGGTCGTAAATTTCGTGATAAATCTCAGAAAGGGAGAATAGAAAAAAGTGGCAGAACTCTTCCAGAAATTCTGTGCAAAAGAGTGATGTTGCAGAAATACCCCCAAAGTCCCAGACATTTAGATTTAAATACTGTATGTATCTCTCATATCATGCATCTCTTTCTCCAGGGAGTTCAATACCTGTAGTAAGAAACAGAATGTTTTTTTCTTAAACAGGCATTCTGAGTAGATGAAGATAATCCTGAACATATTTGCTGATTTCACTGATGCTTTTCCATAATTGTCATGCATTAGATTTACCTTTATAGCTTGAATTACATTCCTATTTAATGGTTTTACATCAAAAAAAAGTTTATAGGCACCTCATGGAACAACCTATTCTCTTCACTGCTGCATTGCTGTCTGCTCTCTTTAACTTTTTTTTTCCTCACAGCATTTTTGCAGTTTTCTGTTGCCAATTCGATCCATAACCTCTGAGCAAAACCAGGCAGGTGTAATGCTCATAAACAGTCTCTTGGTTCCCATTTACTCTGCTGGGAATAAGAATGGAAAATGTCTGTAATTCTGCACTGCAGAAAGGCTTGATGCAATCTACTGGTCTGTGTCCTTCAGAACTTTCTTTCAACAAGAGAGAAATGAAGTGTAGCAAGGGTGCTGCTAAACCTTCATCAGGGTGTTCAGGCCTGTACCTCACAGGGGGTTTTGATGTAGGTGACCAAGGAACAGAATCAAACAAACACAGCTTAATGAAAAACACTGGATTTTCTCTTTAGCTGTCAACTTGCAGGACTCCAATAATCCCACTCCCAGTGGGGAAGCAGTTGCTGTTTATCTGAGAGTGTGTCATGCACAACTTACCTGTCTGATCCACATCCCAGGACGTACGATTCTGGCCAAGGGCTGGTTTTTGTCTAATGGCAATTGAATATAATTTCTGTGTGAATGAACTGTCTTTGCCTTTAAGAGAACCTCTCCACAAAATCACCATGGAGCTGACCAAGGAGACTCTAAACCTCTGAGAAACAAAAAGTCTAAGTAACACAGCCAGAGCTCCAATGTCCCTGATCAGCTGTGAGAGTCTCTACTTTTTGCACCAGTCATTAAAACACTTGCTCAATGGAAGAAAAATGTGCTTTAAGTACCTCTGAACACATCCTCCCAGGCCTAATATTCTCTAGGTTGATACCAAGTGAAGTGACCTAATCCTTTTATAAGTGCAGGGAGCCCTAGGAAAGGCCTACTGGTAAACAGCTCATTTCAAACCAAGAGCAAAACTCACTGCAGAAGGCAATAAACTCACTGGAAAAAGTTAAACTTGATTTTCAAATAATCCCAAATCCTCCCTGTGCACAAATACTACCGGAAAGCAAACACTGGGTGGGGTTTATTTTGTTAATAAGTTACCTGAGGAGAATGAGAAGAAACAGGAGGCAGTACTTACTCATTGCCCCAGTCCAGCCTCACTGTGAGGTGTCTCTTGACCTCCCGCACCTGATCCTGGGTCAGGTGTCCCGACAGCAGCTGCCTGCGCAGGTCAATGAGCTCGTTCATCACATGCCGCAGCTTGTAGAACAGATCCACCTTATGCTTCTGCAAAGGCACAGGGTGGGAGCAGGGAGAGAGAAAGAAAGAGGCAAGGAGGGGAAAAAAGCAGGAGAAAGAAAAAGGGGGAGAGAATCAGTTTGGAAGGATGAAGTGTGAGAAAGAGAGAGAGAGAGATTAATAAGTTACCCAATTTTCATTTAATTACCCTGGAGGAACATTAATCCAGTTTTTATGAGCCTTAAAATATTTACATCAAAAAGAAGTAGTGTTAACTGGTGTAATTCATGCTAAATAACTTCTTATTCCTGAGGTTTTTAGGCTCAATCTGCTAAGAGAACCATTTTCTGATGGAACCTAACGCTAAATAAGAGGATTCATTAGGCACAGCAGGAATCCCTTATCCCAGTCATACAGTAAATGTAAAATTTTAGATTTAAAGTGATAGAGGTGAAGAAGCTTATTTCTGTCAGTAGCTAAATGAACAGCTCTGGGCAGTCAGCAACAATGAGTCACCAGAACAAATAAGTATTTTTAAGTTATTTGTGATATTCCAGTTACTAAAATTCAGCCAGGTATGAGGGGGGTGTGTGTGAAAATTCATTACCTGGCACTTTAAAAAATACTAAAGCAATAATAAAATCCACCAAGAAAACTACTTTGAAATAGAAAAATTACTATAGATAATTAAAAAAAAAACCACACCACCACCATCAGTAATAACAAATAAACAGAAAATACCCCCCAAAAACCCACACAATTAACACTATAATCCTTTCCAAAAGAACTGGTTATGTTCCAAAAGAACATAATAGATAATTTATGGAAAAAAAAAAAACAAACAGCTCTTCAACAAAACCAAACCCCCCAAAATCAGACAGAAGTGAAGATACTTTTTTTCCCCTGCAGGAAATATAACTAGATGTGAATACCCAAGAAGGAAAGTTTGAGGCTGACAGCCAAGGCCATCCATAAGGTAAGATAAAATAAGGACATGTGTCCAAACACTCTGTGCTGGGTCAGGCCTGGCTGTCAAGGGGGCTCGTCTCCACACAGTCAGACTCCAGCACTGCATAAAACAGCCAATGTGCCACGAAGGAGGAGCCCAAGAAGGAAAAGATCTCCTGATGCAGCTGGATGCTGTTTTTTGAACAGCTGAGCTCCATTGCCACTGCTTTGCAAAGCCTGAAATGTTTGACTCTCACTTGGGCAAACACAGAGACTCCATCGGTGGCACTGCCTTGATCACATCTCTGCTCATACTGAGTGGGTTTATTACAAAATAAAGACACCTGCATCCAGCGAGACTGCATCTGAGAGAGGAACATCCACAAAGAGAAACATAAGTGTTTGCTGTTGCAACACATTATTAGAACAAGTGGTTTTCACTTGTTTACCAAAAATAGCTGAGATGAGATGAAAAAAGAACTTCCACCTACGTGAGTTTGTTTTCCTTCCAGACCACTAGATTTGCATGACTTAGGAAAACAGACATCAATGTCATCCATTTTGAGAAGCAATTTTTTAATTTCTCTGAACCTGATTATACATCTGTTTTGCTGAAGCAGGTTAAGCACAGATGGCATTATCAGTTGTACCTATCAAACAATTTTGAGATAAAAAGATGCACAATCTTTCAACTCTGCATCAACACTGGTTCTGGTCCCGCTTGAAAGAAGGAAACACAGACATCAGACCTAACAGAAAGACAAACTTCTGGGGCTGAAAATATTTATGCAAGGAAGATAATCATGCATAGCTGATAAGTGTAAAATTACTCAATTTTGTTTAGGTTTCATTACTAAGTGTGGTCACAAGTAAATCCCATATAAGCTGACAATGACAGTAGGTGTGGGGAATGTCCATTTTTAGATGCTATCTATGTGCAAGAAAAGGCTGTCACTTTTTAAAACACAAGATTAAAACAACTGAGTTTGGCAGTATCAAAAAACCAAATTAGGTATATTTTAATAATAAAACTGTTGGGCATGAAATTATCATGAGAATCAGGTCCTAACCATCACACTCAGACTTCCCAAATAAACCTGCTAAGAAAGCCACTTTCTCACTCCTGTAATGATGGTTCAAGGTTATCAAAGCAGGCAGGCCCAGAAGACTGTGCTGGTTAAATTACAATATGCTCTGTGGTTATGTTTAAACAGTTATTTTACACAGGAGTATCAGAAGTATTTATGTTAATTACAAAGGAGACTACAGAACACAAAGATTTCTCCTGCTTTAAACTGAATGCACAAGTATTGAGAGAGAGCTCAACACAGGGTGTCCTTCCAGAAAATCCAAGGTGCAGGACAAGGAAGGTTTATTACAAAGCCAGCAGAGCTGTGGCTGTGATCTCAGGGAAACTGAGAAGAACCATACGAAGAACTATTGATGCAAGATCCACGATAGTGAAGGAAAACACTCACGAGAGAGTAAGGAGAGCTAGAACAGAGTTGAAAGTGGCTCAATTCCAGGCTTGCAGGCAGAAGGGAGTTTGAAGCAGTCAAAAATCAGTTTCTAACATCCCTCCTCACACTATACGAGCCCAGGGACTAATGAGCTTCATTTGGGAGAGAAGGAAGGAAGGAGATACTCATGTTTTAATGACTTCTCTCCTTCAAGACTAAAAAAAACCAACCTTCAAAACTCAACACTAAGTTAAGTTAATCATGATTCCTACCCACTTGTAAAAACACCTATAAAACACATGGCCCCAGAAACCACATCTACAGAAATCCCCCCAACATATATTAAGTATTAAAATCCTTAAACTTTAGTTAGAGTAGCACCATAAATAAACCTGAAACTTTATAATCTTGTTAGTAGTTAAATAAAAGATGCACAAGTCAGTCTGATGTGTAAGCATTCATTCTGTTTCACACTTAATTTTCATACAACTTTTTAACCTCTCATTTTTTCAGCTGGCTTTATCACAAGCCCCCAAGCAAGAGGCACTTTATCAGTCCATCCAGAATGATCTACCGTGTGCATTTACAAACATATTTGGCAAATCTAGAACATAAAAGTAAGTATTTCTGCAGAACTTTTATGGTAATAATTAAAATGAGTAACAAACAAAGAACCTATATGGCTTTAATGAATTGGGACTCTCCTCACAAGCAGCACAAGTCCTCTAACACGTCTTGTTGCCTCATTTTACTATCCCCAGACACAAAAACATTTGCTGTGCTTCTTTGATCAGTTATAACTAACAAGTCACGCTAATCAATGTTTGGATAATCTTCAGATGTGCAGCTATGCATCAAAAAGAGGAATTCTGGCAGTATTTTTTTTTTCTTTTAATGACTCCATGTTAACTCCGTGGAGTACAAACACCAAAAGATGAGTTTGGTTTGGAGCTTTCCCCACCCGGCCCCTCCCTCACTGCCCCTGTCCAACAGGGCGGGGCAGGAAATGTCAATATCTGTGGGTTGGAATAAAGACAGGGATCTCACCACCAGCCCCCATCCCAGCACAACAGAGCTGCCTTGGGGGAATTCACTTACTGCCAGTTCCAATAGAAATGGGCAGTGAGATACAAACACGAACAACCCTTGTCCTCAACATCCCTTTCCCAAGCCCAGCGCTTTTTCCCTTTACTCCCAGCTCCTCCATCCTTCACAGAATCACTTCCACCCCACAGTGGCAGGAGAATGGAGGGCTCAGTCCATGGCAGCTTCTCCCTTCTCACAATTTTCCCCTGTGCCAGGGTGGGTTCTGCCCTCACAGATCCCAGCGTGGATCCCAGCTCCATTTTGCCCGTTCACCTCCCCTTGCTCAGCTCCAGGGTCTGTGGGCTGTTTCTCCCCTTTCCCCCTCATCTCCCTGTCCCAGAGACTCCCCAGCTCGCTGAGCCCTTGGAAGCAGCTGGGATTTTGCCTCTCCCCTCACTCCATCCCACAGCCAAACCCGGCACAGGCACTCAGGATCCCGAGCAGCCCAGCACAGAGCAGCCCCCGGTTCCGTGCGGCCTGCCTCTGTCAGCCTCTAAAGAAACACCACACAACATGAAAATACATAACAGACTGCTATATTACAGCAGATGACCTATTTATAGTCATTTTGTTACCATGACTTCATTTACCACCACTGTAAAAGCAGGATTTTGCCTCTCTCAAGAGCAGTCCCTTAAGACATTTCCTATAAAACTGCCTTAAGCTTTAATGGGGGAGAAGGGTGCAAAAAAATTATTTTCCTTATAAAAGCATGTGAGTAGCTTTTCCTAGGTTCCTTGTTATGGATTTTGGTATCTACATACTAAAGCCTGCAAGCACCATCAGCACATGAAAGGAAATAGTAAAGCTAGAAACAACACAAGAATCCTGCCTTTCTTCTCAGTTTTGTCAGGATGATTTTAATTAAGCAAATTTATATTAAAACTCTGTTGGAATTTAAAGATCTTGAAATATTTATAGTTTAGCCTTACTCAAAATCTTTAATATTATTACCATGCAAACCTTAAACATCACCTATCAAATCAGAGAGTATTCATGAAGTGTCTATTCATCAATAAAGGTCAGACTACAGGTCAACACAAAGTTGTCTCAAAAAAATAGGGAAAGGAATGGAAGAGTAAAAAGCCTGTGTGGGACATGTGGACAGTACACAGGTGTCCTGACTGGCACCCACAGAAAAAGCAATTTGAAAACACAATTAATACTTGCATATATTCATCAGTTCTCCATATGTGCCTAGACAGCTGGTCCTCTTGGATTACAGAACAAAAATGGACTTTAAAAACAGTTAAAAAATACAGACAACAAATAGGAGAAAATAACATCAAGCAAGAATAAAGTTAACGAATTACAACTTCTCCTGATTAAAACTACAAACTCCAATTACTCAGGGTTGAGGTAACATCCTCATTTCACAAGAGGCTGGGTTTGAGCTCACCCCTCTCTGACAGAACACCATTAAACACTCAGAGAGCCCCTGGATCACAGAAATGTTCAGGTTGGAAAAAACCTCTACAATCATCAATAAACAACATGAGTCTCCAAATCAAGTAACAGACTGAGAAAAGCATCTCAGTTTAGCTTTATTTTAATTCTTCTATCCTGAAAGTCTCTATTTATTAATTCTCAATTTATTCATAAGGATGCATTATCATGAATTGTATTTATTTTGTCTTATGAATATTCATAGCTTTTAGCTTCAAACAGAAATTATTTACTCCAATAAAAGTCTATCTAAATTGATTCTCTACTGTATTCACATAGGGCATTTCAATTTACAGTGTGTAATAAAGCCCAGTAAATCAGAGTGACAGAAAAAATAAGTTCTTCAGACTTTTGCCACTGAAAATAAGTAAAATAGCTTAATATACTGACGTGTGACAAGGGAAGAACTTCAGCAGTAAAAAGAATGATGTAACATCAATAAAGAAGGCAAAAGCAGAGAAAAAACAACAAAACAAAGCCTGTACAAGATAAACAGATGTTGCTACAAGCTTTTCCTTTATATTAGATTAAATAACATGCCTGTATTACCATATATCATACTTCAGTAGTACAGTAATTTTTTTTCTAGATATACTATGTCCTAATGCTTCTTCCAGAGGGCTCAAAAACTGAAAGATTTATTGAATTTACATCAGCAACGTCACAAAAATGTTCCTTGCACTTTTGGCAACAATCCAAGGAGAAAACCAACAATCCTGGCTTCCCCTGAGCTGCAAAACAAAACCAAATTCTCAGGAGAATGAAGACAGTGATATGAAGCCCTCAATCACAGAGGAGCTGATTGGATGCAGGCACCTCACACTAGCAGTGTATATGCAAACTTCTCACCCCTCCTTATTCCCTACATTTCTCCTAAACGTATTAGAAATTCCATTTGTGCTGACCTCCCCCTCTCCTGAGGAGCAGTTAATATGCTTTACCAGAAACCTTGTGCAGCAAAGCAACCATTGGATTGCCTCCAAAATAATTTCAGAACTCCATTGGATTGGATTGTACATTAAAAAAAAAAAAAAAAAGGCATTCAAATTCTTTACGATAAACTGAAAACAATTGTTTGTTCTGCTCCAAAACCAAAATGGTGTATTTAAATCAAAGGTATCTGCCAACACATCCATAAACTTGGTGATATTTTTTATCTGTTGCAAACCAAACAAACGCCCTGCAGCCTTTCACAGCCTTCAATCCCTTGCAGGGGGAACCCAGGTAGCACTGCAGCAATAGAAGCACTTGAGGAACAACAGGACACAGGAGGACAATCCTCACAATGGTAGCAAAGCTCTTTTGCCTTGAAAAAAACTGTTCTTTCCTCAGATCTCCTGTGAAGGACAGTGGATAATATTTAAACCTGTTGTCACAATGCTCTGTATCAAACAAATCAACCCATCTCAGTTCAGAGCTCTCCACGAAATATTATGAAGAAAAATGTTTTTACAAAGGGTCAGCCCCAATCTATTGCTCTTCTTAAGAGAAGTTTTCTCCTATTTGTTTCTGTCACCTCACAGACCTTAAATGCTTAACTCACACTAATGTGCCATTCAGAGCCTGTTTTTATTTATAGTAACTCAGTACGGTACAAACAACTTCTCCACCCTCAACATCACTTACGCCACACACGTAAACAGCTCTGAGTACAAGTTACTGCACTCCTGGCAGTCAAGATGTGAATCTTGACTCTCTTATCTCCTCCTTATTTACAGCTTCAGATGCCTGAGTTGTCTAATACAGCAGCTTGGGACAAGTGCAAGATGACAACATTAAACAGTTACAGAAATAAGCTAAAACAAATGAGAGGCAATTCTGGTGTCTGAAACTTCCTGCTATCAGTACTCACATGCTGTTGCTGCTCTCAAGCATCACCATCAGGAAATGCACCTTGGCCAGCACGAGACAGGTATTCTGGGGCTAAATCAGTGTTGCTTAGCTTTTGTGGCTCACAGAAAAAATAGGATGCAAAGAAGGGAGATCTGGCTTCTCCAGGAATAAAATATAAGAGTGGGGTAATTACTGTGAGAAGAGGAAAGATTTGGATGAAGAAATACCCTGAAGTTGCCCTCTGTCTAAAACCCATCCCTACCCTGGCTGCCACTGCTGACAGCTGAGGGCTGGAGAAAACCCTGCCTAAGGAGATTGTGGCACCATTGCTAACTGCTTTTGGAGACTGGATTGAGTTCCTAAATCTTCAGGAGCAACAGCAACATTAACCTCATTTCCTAACACCATCATAAACTTTTAACAAAGCTTAAGGAAATGGAATTGAAGGGGATAAACTTAGAGGTTTAATTCTTCATTTCTATAACATTGCAAAACAAGTGACATTAACACCCCTTTTCAATCCACATTACATTTATTGAATCCAGTTCCAAATCTTTTGGATATTAAATGTACTTATTTGCTTTTATGTTGTAAGAACATATTGCTCTAGACATTCTTAAATTTAAGAATGTACAATTTAGGACAAATTTCCATTCTGAGGAAAAAGAAATATGCATGCGAGGTTTTTCCTATTTAATTAAGGATGATTCCCCCCAGTTCTAAATGCCTCCATCATGACACAGATGTTCCAGCACACAACATGAAGACAACATATTCTGCTTTACCATATTTCTTCAGAAGTATGACTAACAAGACTAGATAAGTTAGCCTTCTGAAAGACAATACACCAAGGAAAGAGCCCAAGAACATGAAAGAAAATTCTTTTTGCCACTGTGATCTTTTTTCAGGCTGTGATCCTGCTTTTTGTCCTGCTCCCTCCCTTCAGGATCCTGAGCTCTCCCATCTCAAGGTCACTGCTGCTTAGGATGCCTTGGCCCTTCACATCCCCAAAGTGCTCTCCCCGTTTGTAAACACGAGGTTGAGCAGTGAAGGAGCTTTAATGAGCAGAACTAGAACTGGTAGCAAATGTTCCCTGCTCACATCATCACCTTCCATTTTCCTCACAGACTTGTGTCCCCTATTCACATTGAAGCCACAGCCGGAATGGACCTTTCCTTTCCAAAACACATCTGCTGAATCATGCGGGATCTTCCAGAGGGAGAACTGATTGTCTTGAAATACAGCAGAGGTATTTCTTCTCCCCTCAGCAGCAGCTCTGGTTGTGCAAAGCTCGGAGCATTGGTAAATGTGGCTGGCAGAGGAGCACTCCCCACGTCCTGCTGGGATCTCATCACAGCCCTCAAATGCCTCCTGCGGGAATCCCCGAGTGCCAGCACACCCCCCTGATCCTGATGGGGAAGCTGTGCCACCTTCACCTGATCAAATCTAAACCTGGAGAACCTGGGGAAGATGCTGCACTCAACACTGGTGCTGTTTACTTGTAGAAACAACAAATGAAAACATTCTGCTTTAAAAGAAACGGAAGCGGTATTGGATAAGTGTGGATGTCTCTGTATTTCACACTTTCTGAAGGGTTTTTATTATCATTCAAATGCAAAAGAATTGAAGGTATTCAGAAGAAAGGTTCCTACCCATAACTAAATGGTTACGCTCTTTTGCAAATACAACATATCCCTCCACAAAAATCAGTATTTTAAGGTTATTTTCTGCATGACAGACAATTACATTACCTTTCACATCAGTTTTAAAGCAGAGTTAAATGCTTTTGTTTACACTTTGAATAAACATGATCTATTTATTGAAGTGCTCTTAATAAATAAGTAACATTCATACTAATTGATAATAGTCATGCTGTCTAAGTTATCGTGTCTTGCATAATAAATATCTCTGAAGAAATTCAAACTGATTACAGTATATTACAAGTTCTGTCAGATAAATAGTTTCCCTTTAGCAGTGCCTTACTGTGCCAAATTTTCAAGCTGAAAAATACATTCTCCCTAAAGCATTTCCATTGCATTTAAATCAAACATCTGCTCTTCCAATGCTATTTACATTCTTAACAGGGAACTTCACATCCACTGGGGTTCAAGGATACAACCTGATACTTGCACCCTTTCCCAGCTCCTCTCACACAACGTCCCACGGGGCACAAAATTAATATTCTCCTTCACACATTGGAAGGCTCTAGAAGAAGTATTGCTGCTTTGGACCTGACAAACACAGCAGTTTTTCAGAGGAAAAAGCTCAAAAGAAGTCCCAGAGTCTGTAGGGCTGGGTCAGTAGGAGTCATCTCGAACGTCTCTAACAATTCTTTGTCTTTGTCAGGGTCCCTGCAGGTCATGCAACACAAGTTCATTATGTTAGAGAAGATTTTGCCAAAAGCCGTTTTAAAGTAGCATTAGGGGCACTTAAAACACCAAGAAAGAAAACCACAAGCAAAACACACACCATTATTCCCACAAAATACAGAACACAGCCCATTATTTGCAAACTGGTTTGATTAGGGCATTTTGTAATTAATGATCCTGGGCATGGTGCCACCATTTGTCTTCCAACATTTCTGTGAATCCCTAAAGAAAATTGCTGACTGGATTTCAGTGGTTTTCCAACTCAACTGTCTAATGGAAATTCTAAACAGTAAAGACATTTCAACGATGCCTCTCATAGACAGGTTCCAGTAATTTTTAGTTCTCCAAAAGAGACAATTTCAGCTTCAGAGGAACAATTCTAAGGCAAAAAGACTGGTTTTGTAAAATCTGAGACCACTGCCCAGCAGATGGAAATCCTTCACAGGGGAAACAGTAGCACATTTACCCAGCAATTTCAACAGAGCTTGGTCCATTCCTACTGCTCCACACAGGTGTTTAGCACAACTCTAATCCTTCCTGGAAGCCCTAATTTTGTCTCAATAAAATAGATATATAGAATAATAACCTGGCAGAGTTCAAAAAACAACACAACTGTTTTCTAAGATTAAGACTGAGATGCACTGAAATTATGTACATCTTACTTGTAAGGTCAGGGTTTTTTGGAAGGGAAGCTGATCACCCAAATTGTCTTCTAACTTAAAAAAAATCAACAGATTTCAGAATTTGCTGTTTCTGTTGTGCATTATAATGCAGTTATTTCTGTTCAAACACCAGACACAAAACAAAACTGTGAGAATATGAAAATCAAAATTCCCTTACACATGAGGATTTTCTCATTACTGAAGTAATGAATCTTTATGGCTCTTTGAGCTATTTTAGTATATGCAAACTCCTGTTGCTTTATCAACAGTTTTAACAGTAATGCTCAATGATGGCTCAGACACATTTTAGACTTCCCACCATTATCAAAAAATAAAAAAAAAGAGAAAATAAATACATGAGCCACAGCTCGTTTCTGCAAAACACCCCTGATGTTCCTACTTGGGAGCACGACAGGAGGAGAAATGAGGTGCAGAATAAAGGAATACACACACTTGAACCAGCAGCTGTTACCACTGGCCATATAAGTTGCTCAAGTCTGGATTTTAGTGTTTAACAAAAAGGTTTTGAAAGAGGAAGAGCCAAAGAACATCAGCTGGGGCAATGAGCAGCACCATTTGCCTGGAGGTCAAATCTCAGAGACACAAAACTCGTGAGAGCAGGAACTGGGATATTTGGGAAGCCAGGACAGACATTTGTGAACCCTGCAGGCTGTGGTGGCTGCGCTCAGCTGCAGAGCTCCCAATGTTTTAGGGATGATGATTCCAGAGAACAAATAACAAATGGAATTGCACTGCATGATCTACTCAGATACTCGGTGAGAGCAGAGTTTGGGTTTCAGAGCAGCCAGAGACGCTGTTAGGAAGAGCCAGATCCATCAAAGTAAGATTTATATAAACAAGTCATTTCTTCTGCAGCTCCACGCATGGCCTCAGGAAAAATACTGTGAAAATAATAACTGATTCAAATGCAAGCTAAGCTACTTCACCCCATGAAAGAACATGTGAAGCTGAGGAGCTTTAAGCTCTGGCACTGAGCTGATAGCCATCCCATAATACAGCAAGAGTGAGAACAAATTACAATTTAGCAGTTAAACAAAAAGCACAGAAAAGAAGAGCAGAATGCAGCAAATAGGATGTAAATTATAAATAAAGCCTGGTTTTAAATATTTGCTTGCACTCGTTCTGTAAAATACTCAAGTTCTAGTAAATAAAAAATTAAAATAGTTCAAAGATGCGAGGCAGAACTACAAATAAAAAGCTAAGAGAAAACAGGTAAAACTCCCAGGATAAAGAATTAATTCCAGCCTCTTCAATTTAAAAATGTTTGTTTCATGTATGTGACAAAAGCAGTGCAAATATTTGTAAAGGGACCTGTGGCTGGCAGCTGTTAAAACTGCAGATTTTAAACAAAGATCTCAGTAACACCAGAACAAAAACATGGGGTTTTTTTGACTCTGGGCATCTCATTATTCTAAAAAACAGTATCAAAGCATTCCTGTTAGTGTGGGAGTGCAGGTAGTTCCTGAGCTTTTATCCATCCATTTTAAATAGGGTCACCTTCTGAGGTGGAACTTGAGCGTTTTCACTGGGGCTCAGGATGCTCCAGAGACAAAAGCCAAATGGAAAGGAAAAAAAATATCACTGCATGGGGAGGATGGTTAAAAGCTCCAGTTAATAATGACAGCCAAGCAGTGTCAGCCGCATGATTTGCTGCCCAGCACGTCTGGCAGAGCAGGGCCCTCCAGGACACAGCTGATTCCCTGAAGGGCAAAGGAACCGCTCCTGACTCAGCCTGACACCTTTACCAGGATGAACCACTGCTGCTCATCTCCCACTCAAAGATATCCAAAATATCTGCTCTTCCCTACACGGTTTGAAATGTAGGAAAGCCCAAAAAAATGGTATTGAATGTCAATCTTTTCCAGTTTCTATATAAATAGCCAAAAAGCATGTCCTCACCAAGGAGATAAGTCATCAAAAACCACAAAGCATTTGTTTAAAGGGGTACAAGAATTAGCACTTCATCTCTGAAAGGCATCACTAGACAAAGACTCCTAAAAATCCATTAGTTTTTTTGCATATAACACTCTTGCCTGAAAGAATATAAAACACATCAGTGCAGCACACCCCTACCTCATAGCATATTTTTTTTTGTATTTTAGTAATGCTGGTTTTTCAACACAGCTGGTCCTGACTAAACAGATTTAAAGATTCATCCATTCCAAGACTATAAAGGATTATTGTGATTATCTAGTCTGACTTCCTGCAGGGCACATGCCATAGAAACCTGCTCACAGATTGCTGCAACGTACTTCCTCCAGGATAATGGGGCAACAAATCACTTAAAATACAATCCAGTCTTGTTTTAAAGATATCAGTCATAAAGAAACAACTGCTTTCCGTGATTAATATATTGCTAATCACCCTAATTATTAAAAAGTGCCTTCAATACTACTCCAAATTTGCATGGCTATGCTTTGCAAATAATGGGCTTTGTCCTATTTTTTTTTCTTTGACAGAACTGAGAGATTACTGACAGATTACCTCAATTATCAATCATCCACCTGCACCCCTCCTCCACATACACATTTATAAATCACAATGGGCTGACTCCTCACTCAACTTCCGCAGTTTGTCTGAGCAAATCTGCAAAGTAATCTCTTCACTCTGTCAGGCTTCTGCTGGAACATTATTCTCATATTTTATTTATTTAATTATCTATTTTAATCTATCATACATCAAGAAGATGTGGATAAACAAGTAATTCTTTCAAGCAATAATGAGAACATCCAGAAAACATGGTATTTCTTAAAAGCTGGATTTGACTGGGACTTTTTAGTCTAGAAATGACAAAAATTACAAAAATAATTTAAATCAAAAACTCGCAGGAAAGAGAAATGGAATGAGCTCTTACCCTTGTTCATGGCAATTAGGATAAGGAGTAACAAACAGGAGGGAAGCTTGAGCACAGGCTTCAGGAAAAAACTGTAACTCACATGGGCCAAAAAGTACTGAATTTCTGAGAGGCTGCAAAAATATCCACTGCTGCAGATTTTTATTTTTTTTAAATAAAAAAAGCACCTGTTGAAAATGCCATAGGTGAACTTGCTGTAAAGGACTCAGATGGACTGGATAACCTGGAGATCCACTCCAGGCTCCCCCTGCCAGGACTCCTGGATCATGGATCACCTCAGAATCCTTCTGCCTGCTCCCCATCTGTTCTCAAGAGGACACTGCAGAATCAGTAACAGCTGCCCAGCAATCACTTCATTAATTTATACAGACAATTTTTCAATTATTCTCCCCTCTGCCCCTGTCTAGAAAGGCAAGACTTCTTATCCTCTTAGCTGTCCAAAGCAAGGAGGAGGCTGCTGCTGGATGGCTTTGCCATAATAATGTTCCATCCTGCTCAGTGTCCCTGCACCTCAGGACACAAACACCATCTGTGGGGCCTTTCTATATTTGGATGTTTTGGAGTTGGTGCTGTTGAAATGAGCCAAGTATCTGACAGAAACCACACAATTTCTGAACTAATCACTGTTGAACTTCCTATTTCTGCATCATCAGCATTTTCTATGTCACTGATTTTTCCTGCTTCCTATTAGTAACACTGGTGAGTAACAGACTAGAACACATCTCTGCAGGTCCTATTACAGCCAGCAGCACTGAATAAAAATTCTCCATTTTCAACTGCTTTGTTATCAATTCATCTGTTTTTAAACCACTTAGTAAGTGCTAGATTTAATTCTACACTGTTAATGTCTTTAATCATTGTGTCAAGGGAGGGTTAGTTAATAGCATCAGATACTGGAAATTCCAACTGGATAAAATGGAAATATTTTTCCCTTGTGGGTGGTCAAAATCTAGAACAGACTTTTTCCAAGAGATGTTGTGGGTTCCTCAAAAATGTTCAAAACTCAGCTGGACAAGATTCTCAACCACCTGCTCTAATAGGATCTGCTTTGGGGAGGAGATTGAACTGGAGACACGCAGGAGTTCCTTCTAATCTATCCAGTTCTGTGATTCTGTGGATGTAAAACTGAAACACAGCAGTAAAACTCCCTGAGAGCCAGGTGAATACTCTTCACCTCATTCTATCTGATTTTTAAAGCTGAAACTCCATGATGGAGATAACACACAGCAATAATCTAAGCTCCACAACAGAAGAGCCTGCAGTTACAAAAATAATAACTCTGCCATTAGACTATTACCAATAATATAAAACCTCTTTTTCTTGGTAACCACTCAGTTATGACATTGAAATTTAACACTGTGACAGCACAGCCCATTTAATCCACCAGAAAATCCTGTCTGAATTGCCTTCTGCTTCACAATATGGATGAAGTTGTACTGCAATCCTTCCTATGGCAGAGCTATAAAATCACATTTCTTCCCGCTACACAGCCACTTATATGCAAGAATTTTTTTTCTAGACTGAGTTTAAACTGGTAAAGAGGTCGAACATAATAGGGCAGAGGGGCAGAGGAAATCAGGAAAGGAAAGGTGATGGTTTAGATTATTCAACCCGTGAGAAGGCCCTGGCCAAGCCAACCCAAGGACCTCCAACAAAAGATGTTCCAAAAGGCACAGCTCTCTCATTTCCCCTAATAAAATGGAGGAAATACCATTAGAAAATGGTGCAATGCACTGTACAATAATGTTCTCAAAAAAGCAGCTGAGATAGTACCAGAGTTTGCATTGGAAAGTGTAAATGTATAAATGCTAAACACAAAATAAAAATGTTTCAGCTTATTGTCCACGTCTAACAGAATTCTGGCTTTTTTTTTTTTGCAAAGCCTGTCAACTACCTAGATATGCATTTCCCAGATACACTGACAAAAAATCCCCTTGGAAAATAGTAGTGGAATGTGTTAGAGGTGTTAAAAAATTATCTCTTAAAAAAGGGTACGCTTTTCTAGGATAAATAAAACTGACAACTAGAAAAGATTTATTTTAGATTGCTTCACACTAGAGAATTCTTTTAAAAAAAGGAAAGTACACAATGTCTGTGTTTCCTCTTTCTGCAACTATTTTAATACCAGCATTCTGTTCTTTATCTAACACAGCAACGCAGTGGCTTCAAGAGAAATATCAAATCACAATTATGTTCCTTCCAGAATACTATGCTGTTAACAGAATAACTGTTGAACAGAAGCCTTGCATTTAGCTGTGTTTCTAATGTGGATTTACATGATGACAGCAGCAGAATCACAGTGAGAGCTGACAAGCCTGGCAATTATTGTCAGATCCCAGACAGAACACTCACTAGCTGCTTCAGAGTATGACACCCAAATCCAACAACAAGCCTAAGTGGCTCATTAAAATCATCCTCCTGACTCTAAACTTGTCAGTGATGCTGTTAGCTCCCCAAAAACAAACTGCCATTCTGCTTCTGTTCTGTGACACAAGGACCAGACAAAAACTGGCAGAAAACTTATGGTTTGGTTTGTATCTTCTTAGCACTCGATTGGTCACAATATTTTCCTCTTCTGAAAGGCAACTGGATATGATATGCCCATTTCCCTACTCCTTCTGCCTCTTCAAGCAATGACTGCAACATCTCTTCACATCCCTCCTTGTCAGCTGAACTAATTGTCCAGTCAATTTTTTAATTGCAGGAACAATTAAGTCAACACTTTTTCTATTATAGTCTTTCCTAAAAGTTAAAGTAACAACTAAACAACAACTGAGTTATTTAGGAAAGCAAGTACCACCCAACAAAATTCAGGAAATAAAAGAAAACACATCAAAGATTTGTCCAAAAAAAGACTGGGATTGACTGGGAAGTGCCTGACAGGGAAAGGGAGATGACAAATTAGTGACAAGCTCAGATTGGGATCCTGGAAAAAAAGA
This sequence comes from Bombycilla garrulus, assembly GCA_013400315.1. Taxonomy (NCBI): domain Eukaryota; kingdom Metazoa; phylum Chordata; class Aves; order Passeriformes; family Bombycillidae; genus Bombycilla; species Bombycilla garrulus. Next base: position 230,837 of record VXBU01011330.1, on the reverse strand, counting down.
AGACAAAAAGCGACAGATGATGGGAAAGAGTCAGATGGAAGAAATGGGGTAGCTCAGCTCACTGCATAAAAGTACAAATCAAAGTTTCCCAATGTTTAGGGCGGGGTTTCTGTCTGTTGAGCATGTGAGGCCACTGAACAATTGACAGGAGTTCTGACAGACTCAGGGGGTGGCTCTCAGAGCACATGAACTGAGCTGCCACCCTGCCCAGGGCTTGGAGAGCTCCACACAGGTGACAGGCTTTGATGTCTTCCACAAAAGCACCTCTTATGTAACAGGCACCTCCCTGTTCCATGTGACAGCTTAGTTTCTTCTTGTTTTAAATTATATTTTGGAAATATAAAGATATACTACATCTCTCTAAGGACCCAGCATATCCCATAACATCCAAGATCTAAAGTTTCCATCACCACATGCATTTAAATGAAATGAAAATGCTAATAATACCTATATAAAATAAAGTTGTTTGGTTGTTACAAAAAATGCCAAACCCACACAGTAAATCTTATTTTCCTCTTCCCTCTCTTCCATTCTAACAACTATTCCATAATTAACGTTTTTATTTACAGTGATTTCATTAACTCTGTCATGAAAACTTGCCACACACCTGTTTCTTTACAGCATCCTTTTCATTAGTGAACACACAGTCAGAAAGATTAAAAAGAAACCTTTGCTGCTGCTCTTTTCCTGTTCACCCAGAAAATAAGATCATTTTCTTTTAGCACTATGAGCCACTATTCTATGCTACATTGTAGAAGTTCATTAAATTCCATCCAAGCAGCTGTCCAAGCATGTCCCCTTAATGAGAAAATAACAAGTCCATTTGACAGCACCACTAAAGGCTCTTACCAGCACCAGGCACTCACTGGGCAGAATCTCACCTGCACAGAAACTGCAGTGGAAGGTACCTGGCCACTTCAAATTAAACTTGAGCTGTTCAAGTCAACAAAAATTCTGATACCAAAAGTGTTACTACTTTTCTCCTTAGAAGGGGTAACTTCTCTGTGTAGCTACCTTTAAAGTGGTAGCTTCTCTGGGTACTCTGCACAGCCCACCAGGTCACACACAGGACAGAAAGACTTTACTGATTATTACTTCAAGTTCTGAAACTGCTGAGAAAAAAAATGACAGAGAAAGGCAGAGAGGGATTCCCAAAATAAAATTATTGCCTTCAAACCTTGACTGGCCTACCCTAAAAAATTATGAAGTGCTGCCAGCAATAGATGTGGAAATATACAACACAAGGATCACTTCTAGGACTTTAACATCTGTCTATGCACCTGTACACAGTAAAGTGAACTTAAGCTGATTGATAAAACAAAGTTGGAAAAATTATTCTTAAATTTAAGAAATTTCAGTAATATCATAATCATAAACCTGCACTTTTGATAAGCATCAGTGGGAGGGCACTGAGCCCTGGATCAAACCCAGGGGAAGCTCAGACTCCTGGCAGCTGCCAAGTGACCACTCAGCACCGTGTGGCTGCTCTGTGCCCACCCACTGCTGCTTCCTCAGGGGTGGGGTGTCAATGTCACAGCCAGGAGGGGACAGCAGGGGACAAATGGCCTCTCTCAGCAGTGTGCAGAGTCCAGAGAGGTGTTAAACAAGTGTCCCTTGGCTTGTGACAGCATGCAGGCTCAGCTCTGTTCCTGAATGCCTCTCGCATTGACTACAGAACAGCATTCACAAACCCATCAACTCTGAGGATGTATCAGAAAGAATAAACTGAAACCTGCTCCATCAACCACAATGTAATTTAGATCAAACAGCCCATGCTTGAACAGCAAGGAACATAAAAGACACCACTGTTTGCTCCGCTCTGCAAAGGGCTTTGAACTCAGGCTTCTGTCGCTTTGCTGAAACAAACACACACTTCAGATAACGAACTCGGGGCTCAGCATCTTCCAAATTTATGAGAAGCTCTTTCAGCTCAGGGAGATTGCAAAACTCACACCCAGCTCAGCAAAACACAGTGAGAAGAAAGAATTAATATAGTTATACCAGTCCTAGGAAGCCCTGTGCCAAGTCACACGAGCACACAATCTTAACTGCTGCAGGTAAAGACTTTGACCAAAGAGTAGACCTTAAATACCATTTTCACAAGCAACTCAATTTTTTTGAGCCCAAAGCCATTACTTCTCCCTCATCCCTACAGTAGGGGAGGTTCCTGGATTTCCTGGGTCTCTGCAGCTGTTGTGCAACAGCCCAAAGCCCCTGAACCACAGCCCTGGGGATGCAGGGTGTGGCTGGGCAGAGCTCAGGCACCTCCAGCCCTCACTGGGCCCCTGGCAGCAGCAGGAGTTGGTTTTGCAGCATCACAAAGTGCAGACCACATCCACAGGAAGCCACTGATAAAGAGCTCCACATATATTACCAGAAAATAATACAATCCTACACATGATCTATGTTTTCCATTATTCCAGTGTCAGGTTTTCCTGTAGTACGTATTGGATCTCATCTGAACACTCTGGATCTTGACCTATTAGCGGCAGTGAGCACTGGCAGAAATGAGTATTTGTTTTACAAACTGTTAGGGTGTCCTACATATATTTACCTTTTGGAGTTATTTCTTCATATCATCTGAAAGACTTTTTTTCCCCTCAGAGGCAGTGTGTCATTTTCAGGGATAAGCATACAATCAGAGTATCTTCCTCACTGAACAGTACAGTGATGGCAGTGACAGCAACTAAAGACTTCAAAATCACACTTGGCAATCAATTTTCTTTTTATATTTAATCAACTTTTATGACTGAACCCAAAACTGTATCTATGACCAACCAGCAAGCACAAGGCTCTACTCTAAATTAAAAACTAGACAAAATCACCATGAAATTTACAGGAAGATGAACAAAAAAAAATATGAGAAGCTGAGTTCCAGTACTCTCACGGAAATCTCTCCCAATTTTTTTTCTATTTTTCTTTCTTTGCATTACTTCTATTTTAGGCAATCTCTATGTGTAAAACATAGCATGATTAACTTCTATTAAAAAATAAAGCTATAGGAAACAGACAGAAGAATTTCTGAGAGGAGAACACATTTCTCCAAAGGCTATTCATCACTATTAGCTTAAAAATACAATGTAACAACAACCATTTAAGAAATTATGTGAGCAGTTTCCAAAGATACAATTTATATTAACTTTCCCCTCCTTCGTTCCAACAGTCACAAAAAAAAACTGAGTTATGAGAAAGCTGCTCAAAGAGAAAATCAAGAACTCAAGAAAATGTGGGTAAGCAACAACTGAAATTAGCCTTGCTTCCTCTGTCTGTGCTTTACAGTAGTTTTTGAGTGCATGACCACATCCAGAACCTCTCTTTATTTTTACTGACCCAGGAATAACAATTCAGAGTTTCATTACCATTTGTGGCTCAATGTACAGTTCTTAGGGCTTAGTCCACTAAAAATTATTCAAACCTTACCATAAAGGTAGATATTTCCCATTCCTAATATTTCTACCTAACACTGAGCGTCCAAACTCAGTGCTTCAAACCTACAATATTTTTATGAAAACCTATGCAAGACTAGAGATGTATCACCTTGGTTTTACAGAGAGATTGAAGTTCTTATCAGAACCCTTAGGGACAAAGCAGATTGGACTGAGAACACTGGCATTTCCCTGGTTCTTGGATGCTTGCCTTTGCCACCCTGCTTATACCTCTAGAACTGTTTTAATTTACCAATTATCCCTCCATTATATCCAGTCATGTGGATGGAAGCTGAAATAAGAAAGAAGAAGCAGGTCTTTAATAATCTCAAATATTTTCATTTCACCTCAATACCTCACATAAAATTAATTGTCTATCCATTTGCCAGGCTTACTGCTGAGTTTTTCAATTCAGATGCATTTTTATACCTGTTTGTTTATCAGCCACTGCCTCCTCTCCAGCCAAGTGCAGCAAAGCAGAGTAATCAGATTTGGCAGCCCAAGTGCTGGCTGTCCACTGCTGCAGCCACAGTGTTTGCTCACTGTCACTCCAGTCACAAGGATTTTGGGCTACACTGATCCATATGACACTGATTTTTCCACCCCTCTCACCTGTGAAACTTTCTGCTACCCACTCCTCTTAGAAAACAAATATAATTTTGTTACATATGTATATATTTAAATTACAATAACTATTAATCATTGTAATTGCCATATGCTAGTTGCCTTTTTGTCTCTTTGTCCTAAGGACAGAAACAGCAGAAAGTGACACAAATCAGCCTAAGACTGAAGGACACTTCTTGATATCACACAGACCACGGTGCCATGCAGGCTGCCAAAAGGACAGATGTTCTTTGCTTTTCTACTGAAAAACAATTTCTGTCTTCTATGAAATTAAATCCTAACTGTCTTTTTAGATCCAGTAAATACCCACTAGGGATGATCAGTCTTTTCCTTTGTAAGCTCTGTCCACGCACAGCGCTTTGCTCACTCACTCCAAAAAGCCAGATTGCCAGTCTCTCCTGGCCCTTATTCCCACCTCTAAATTTTCCTGCTCTTTAAAAACCAAACCAAACTGCTGTGTTTTCTCAAAATACATCTTTGGAATACTAAACTCAACCCACACTACCACTTGTTTCAAATGCAATTCTGTAGCATCAGCAGACTTGGACCAGCTCAGGTCATTCTCTCCAGCAACAGATGAAGAAACTCTCAAACTTCTGTTCAATTTTTTTTATTAAATCTTTTTTTCCTTGCCTTAATGTAATTCAACATTCAGTGTGTTTACAGTGCAAAAGAAACTGTATGAAATCATCTGCAGGTCAGCTACTGGTTTCACCTGAGTAAATTCTGTTTCCCTGTTGGTTTTTCCCAGCTGGTCTTAAAACCAGCATTCGATAAAATCAAATTCCCATGTTTTAATATCACACAAGTACTTTACACATTTACTTTGACTGTAGCACTGTTTGCAGCATGTACAGTGAATACTGTTCTCAGAAGCAAAAGTTTGTTAACTACAAACCAGTTAATACTTGAAAAATTTAAGCTAAAAAACTCCCTCCAAACCCCCCCACAATTTTCTAGGAATATCAGCACCAACAAACTACTCTGTTTTATTTACCAAAAAATAAAAGAGCACATTATAACCTCCCACATCAATGGCAAAACAACATTTCCCTACAAAGCAAGAGATTATAAAGTACTCTGTGTGTCATTTGTCATAGCAGGACTTGCAAAGGACACCAGCAGGTGACTTACATTTAATTCTGCCTTTACTTTTAAAATATATATTAAAAAAAAAAATCAATCCATCTCCATGGTAATTCAAAACATATATTCCTCCCACACAGCTTGATTGATAGTTCATAGTTTTTGTTCTATAGTCAACATTTTGTTTGTTTGAGAATACGTAAAACCTGTCTAGTTGATCCTAATAATTTTAACTGATACCATAAATCTTCATGTGGCAGTACATTAAAGGTACTGCATATATGGCCCCTTGTTACACTGTTGTTTAAACACAATAAACTACCATAACATCCTGTGGTCTTCAAAGCAAAGTAACTTTCAAGTCAATTAAAATAGATTTTCAGATTTTAATGCTATAAGACTTGCTTACAACGAATTTTATTTTATTCTCCTAAAAACTTACACCTACTTTTAATTCCTTAGAGCTCAGAGTCTTCCACAAATCACTATGAGAGACTGACTACATAAAATTTCTTAAAATTAGGGAAAGAAAAAATAATAATTATGGGAACCTGTTATAACCTTAAAATATGAAGCACTTGAACTGAACTTCAGCAAGTTAGTGCTAAGGGGAGAAGTACTGAAATGGATTTCATTTTATAGCAGGAATCTAATAAATATTAAGTGCAATTTCTACATGAATACTGCTCTTCCAAGGAAGAAATGTAGAGAGAGGTCATGACATCCACTAAAGACCTCTAAGAAACCACAGCTAATAAACTGATGTAAATCCAAGTCTCAATTTGACAAAGCAAGGGAAGAGCTTCTACTCAACTCTCCAACGTACTTAAGCAGCATAAAAGTCTCTGATTTCACCTATAAAACCTTCCAATTGCCTAAGATAATGAGCAGATTTAAATCACACTGTGACACTACTACTTTGAGGTCTTTATTCTGATGCCCACAATTCAAGAAAGATGGGGCAGACTGGAGCAGGCCCAGGGGAGGGGCACAAAGGTGATGGGAGGGCTGGAGATCCTGGGGCACAAAGGTGATGGGAGGGCTGGAGATCCTGGCCTGTGAGGAAAGACAAAAGCAGCTGGGTCCTTTCTCCCTGTGAATCCCCTCCCAGTTTTCCAGCAGCAGCACAGCCTCCCTAAGAGGATGGAGGATCTCTGTCCACAAAAAGACAGGGAAAAGACAAAGGGCAATGGGTGTAAATTGCACCAGGAGAGTTTTCATCCCAGTGTAAAAAACAAACACCTTTCAGTAAGAACAAGCATTCACTGGATTTGGACAGGGTGCCACAATCTCCTGCAGGATCCCTTTCTGACAAAAGGCTGGGCCAGGTGATATTTCACTGAGATCACTTCCAACCTGTAACATTCCATGGTTCATCTCCAGCTTCCCCCTCCGTGAGTGAAGATGCTGAATTATAAAAACATCCACCTTCAGCATACAGTGCTCAAGTGTTCATCATTCTGCATTCTCCAAATCATCCTGCACTTGCCCATCACAACCCAATCAAGAAAAACCTTCAAGTATTTTCTAGTAATCAAGTAACAAATCTGGTAAAAGCCCCAGATCCAGTTGCTAAGCAATGAGATGATTTCTCAGTGCACTGTTCTCTCTGAGGAACTGAAGAACTGGATGCTCCTGGAAATATTTACTCAGTTTCCCTTATATGCTGTGCAGCACTTAATGAGACTATCAGCTGACCCAAACTCCTATCTGAATTCCCAGTCACTCCACGAACATTCATCCTTCACTCCAGACACAGAAAGATATAAAAATATCCACACCACTGCTCAACACTATTATCCAGACTCCTGTCTTCTAAAGTGATAACTCTTGAGCCTCTGTTAGTGTCAACTGAGGCCAGACAAGCTCTTCAGATTCTTTTAAATTGACTCTCACAAACCTGAACAATCACTCTAAAGGAATTCTGCTTCAAGGTAACCTGAAACTGACATGAAAAAGAGAAAGACAAAAGAGGGCCCTGTATACAACCAATACTGTTTCTGCACATCTGTCTTGGTACAAATACCTCATCTTTCCAGGAATTTGCTTGCACAGAATTTAAGGGTGTATTTAATATGATCAGGCTTGACTTGAAGAAATTCTGTTCCTTGCAGGGAGACCTTCTGATACACTACATCCATTTTAGGCCACGTCACATTTTCTTCTGTCTACGTATTTCAGAAAATCCATCAGCAATTTCATGTGTTATCAGATCTGGAGCAAAGCACATCTCACCGAATAAAAATGTCTCCTAGAACACTCCCCATAAGAGCAAACTACCTTAGTGATTCAGTGAATGGCATTTTTCAAAATGAGTTTTAACTAGTGCTTCAATTTTAGGGGCACCCAAAACCACCCAAATCACATAGCTGCAATTGCACCAAGTCCTACTATCCACTCTGATCCTTAATAGGATCCCTCAGGAAATTTAAAAGGAGCCAATGGGAAATTGGTTTCACACTAAGCTGGCAAAAATTCCATCTATTCCCAACACCATTAGGTCTTACTCCTGAAAGCAGACAAGAAGTCACCCCACACATCCCCTGCTCCCCTTTGCATAAAAGTAGCAAATTAACATTATTGATCTGAACAAACTCTAAATTGGGCAATTATGTTTGGTCTCTCCACAGTCATCTGCTCTTTCAACAGAAATAGTCCTCACATCACATCTTAGACTCTAAGGAATTTTTTTTACAGTTAAAATAGCTACTGTGCACCAACAGTGAGTTTCAGTGATCTCCTTAGCTGACTTAAAAACTCACAGGAGTCTTGTTTGACCTAATTACCAAAAGCTTACAGAGAACTTGCAGATCCTTTATTTAGAAGTAGTATAAAAAAACCAAATCTTATCAACACATACAGGGTAAGAGAGAAAGTTAACAACCTTACTGGTATCATTTTGCTGTCTCAACACAAGTCAGTAGACTGGTGTGGGCAACCTGAGTGAGAGCTGCACACACACTCATTTCACTGTAACAAATGCAATTTTGCATCTTTATCCACCTCTGTGCCTAAACAAGTCTCAACAAGGTTTGTTCTTGCTTTTCTGCTCTCTCTTCTTTGTCCTTTCAGAGCAGGGACAAGAACAGGCTCTGCTGCTTACAGTGGTGCACCAATAATCTCACTTTTCCTTTCTCCTCTACTCCAAACTAAGTACAGGACTGGGGAAGAGAACCACTGGGATCTTTTGCTTATTGCTTTTGCAATACTGGGAAACAATAAGTAAAACCCTCTTCTAAATTCCTTGGGCTTCCACAAAAGGTCATGGTTATTGTGTCCACGTGAATGTAAAGAACAACAGAGTATTGGAGCCAGGCAAAACAGCACCACAAGATACTGGGTGTGTGCACCTGCTGAAGCACCCAAACACACCTCAAAAGCACACACATCTGGCCAGCTGGGGTTAGCAGGAGCCCTAGCCTATCAGCAATCCAGCAGTACAGATTTTAAACTGAGATCCACACTCACAGTGATTCCCTCCTAATGATTTTTACAGTGAAAATAGCAGTGAAAGTAGGAAAAGCCAAACCAAGTAGGTCAAATGGAACAGTGGCTTTTTCTGCCACAAAGCAGCTACCAAATCTCATTGCTTCAGTGCTCCTCTCTGAAGCCTGGATACAGACAGATCAGAAGGCAAAGAACTGCTTTCCATTTTCCAGTGGCATGGCACTGCCTGGTCTGCACACAGATTACACATTGAAATTGGGGGAAATGTGCTCTTTACATAGAGCCACAGAATGGTTTGGGTTGGAAGGGACCTTAAAGCTGCATTTCCAGCCCCTGCCATGAGCAGGGACACCTTCCACTGTCTCAGGGTGCTCCAAGCCCCATCCAACCTGGCCTTGGACACTGCCAGGGATGGGGCAGCCACAGCTTCTCTGAGAAACCTGTCCCAGGGACTGCCCAACCTCACAGAATAATTCTTTTTTCTTGTATCTAGTCTGAATCTGACTTCTTTTCATTCAAACATTACCCCTTGTCCGATTGCTACAAGCCCTGCTAAAAAAGTCAGTCCCATGAACCATATAAGTTGTATGATTTTTACTCCTTTATTAAATATTTAAGTTCTATTCCTGATTACTTCATTATTTTTAAAAATATTATTTCTAAGTAGGCATAGAATTTTTAATGCTATATTTTTTGCTAAAAATCCCATCCAATATAAATAAGAGATTCTGATAGTTTCCATCCCAGTTTTATTTGCATTGCTTCCCAATAGGAAAAAAAGCTCTGGCATTTTTAAAACTTGCAGTTTTGTCAGCATTTAAAGAGTTATATGATCAGAATCCAACTACTCAGAGCATAATTTGTTATCACAGTAAAGCAAACAACACATCATACATCTTTCTATTTCAAATTCTTTTCCAGCACAGCCCTTTCTCTGTGAACTCATTATGGACAAATGCCTTTTTCTCCTTGGACTAAAACCTGGCTTTCACCTTGATAGCAAAAGTTAAAAGAATATCACAGCCCTGAGTAATGCAATGATCTCAGGCTAACCTTTCTAATATATATTTCTCGGAAATCTAAACTAAAATTGCTGCACAACTCCTGTAACTCAAACCCATTCAAGCTTCCCCACGCACCATTTATTCCCAGTACCAGCACAGATTGTGGTCAGAGGCAAACAAGGAAGATTCCCAATATTTTACACCAACTAATTTTCCACAACTGTCTCAAAGCTGTGCTTTGCTTCACCCTTCCATTTCTCGCTGTTCTCCTCCCTCCAATTTTCTGTCAGCAGCACTTCCTTATCTTGGAACGACATAACATCCCTCTCCAGGCAGGGATTTAACCACTGCAGGCTTCCTGGCTGTTACATCCCAGCTCCCATTGTTTAACTGAGAGACAAAGAGAAACCTCGCAGTGCACCTCAACAATACCGAGGTAATTGCTGGGAATTCTTAATTGAAACAAACTTGGTCTTTCAAACCATAATGCAGGGAGGGAGTTCACCAGGAAGCAGGAGGTGAACATTTGAGCCTATTTAGAGATGTTCAGAGAGGCTGCCCAGGCTGTTTGGCAGCCCCACTGAGCAGTGAAGGGCCCTTTGCAGGCACTGACCTACTGCCAGTGTCTGTGCAACAACCAGCACTTGAATTTCCCCTACAGCAAGAAACTTTTCTACAAAGCTGACTAGGCACAGCAGCATGATAAGTAACACTAATTACATTTCTTAGACGATGCTTATTACAGTTTGGGAATAATAAAAATTTCTGCTGGTGCTGATCCAACAACAAGCAAGGATTTCCATTTAGTTTTTCAATATATTTTAAGGTATGTCCTTACGTAGCTTCCAGCCTCAACACCAAGGATAAAATTCTAATCCCAGCTCTGCCACAGGCACCTCGGTGCATTTCCTCAGGCTTCCAATGTGCAGCCCCACGGATGGGACAAATGGCTGTTACCCACTTAACAGTGGTGTAAATTGTTCTTCTGCCAGAAAAGCTGTGGTACTGCATCAGTGGCCTGCAGATCAGAAATCACTGAAGGTGCTCAAACACTGGCAGCTGGGCCCAGGGAATCTGGGGAACTTCTGTTCAGAAGGAACTCAATACCTGCCTGGTGCAGTCCTGTCAGCCTGGTCTTTCTGACCCTGCTTGAGAAGGCAGCTGATGATCTCAAGAAGCCTCTTCCAATCTAAAGAATTCTGTGATTATTTCTATATTAGAATTTTTAAATTTAAGTGTTTTGGGAAAAAAAAAAACCCCACAACACCAAACAATGTGTTTCCTACTCAGAAGCTCTGCCAATTTCTTCGTCATGGAGCAGATGCTTCCTTACAAAGTTCTATGAGAACAGTAAATTCTTTCCCCTGTTATTTAAGAATACAATAATATTTTGTGCAATGTTATAAGAAATATAATGAGCTACAATGGAGAGCAGTCCCAGAAAGAAAAACCACTAAATGAAAGTTTATAGCTAGAGCTTTCTCTCTCTTTCCCCTCAAGGAAATGGTGTGAACAATAAAAAAGAAATACTTTAGTAGAAAGGAAGCTCAACTCATTTGTAGGTAAAACGATTCCCCTTTTTCCAATTTAAAACCATTGCTAATATTACTGTTGTCATCTTCAGCTGACACTGGGGAGAGGGGGAGAAAAAAAATCTTACAGGAAGAAAACAGAAAAGATCACTTTATTCCCATAAACCAGAGATGGAAGTATGTGCAAGAGAAGGGGAGGAGTACTAGGTGTAAAGAGTGGTATAAAACACAGTATATACCACATTCCTTGCCCCTCCTCCATTAGATCAGATGCTCCTTGCCAAGAAAATGCCTCCAGGGACATCTGATCCCACAGAATAACTGGGACCAGCAAGAGTAAAATTGATTTCATAAGAGTTGATTGCTTTTTGAAGTGCAGAACACAGCTGGTTATGCTGGAGATGCACTAGACTCACTCCACTGCACCACTCCTGGCTTTGTTTCCTCGACATACGAGTGCTGTCACTGCAGGTTTAAATGGGGAAACAAAGCTGCTGCAATTCTATGTACAGGTATTTCTCCAAAGGAAGGACAGGAAGGAAATGCAAGCCTAGGCCACCTACAGTTCTTGATGCTAATCCTACAGTTCAGGCTTGCAATCACTAAGCTAAAAAAGAGGAAAAAAAAGGCAGGAAAGAAATACCTTCAAATGTTCAAGTTTTTTATCTGCTGTGTCATGGGCTTTGGCTAATAAAATGTAAGAAAAGAAGAGGGATGAAAGCAGGATACATTATGTGGCAACAACTGAAAATTATATAAAAAATATGTGTGTAAAACTCAATACACTTATCCTAGCGTCTACTTCTAATTTACAGAGGAACAATTGTACAGAACCTCCCATAATTTGAGCTCTTCTCCTTTCACACTCCAGACAATAAAACTACTTACAAACAATGCTGAACAATTTTTGAAGTCTTTGATGGGACTTACTGAAGTATTCTAGTCTATTATTTCTTACATATTTAATAGCACTTTTAAATTGTTGCCTTTTTTATAACAGGTAAAATCTCAGAACTGAAGAAATTTCCTGTACAGCCCATGTGACTCTCACATGATCCACTATTCTGCAGTTGGGGAACCCCCATTAAATACAAGGAATCCAACAATCCTGATATTGATTCTGGTGGATTTTGAAGGTACAAAGGCAGGGAACATTTCTCCCAGGGTATTAGAGATGGGCAAGGAGAGGAGCACTGCTCTTACCACATACAGCTGTTTCCAGAGCACGGCCCATTCCTGCAGCGTCGCTGTGACTTCAGTCACCACAGAATCTTCAAGAGGAACAACTGTTTCATATTGCCTGCAGAAAAAGAGAGGGGAAAAATTAGGAAATGTACCCTGGAAAAGGTAGACAAAGAAATGTGACGGCCTAGTAATTTGTAGAATTCTAGAACTTGAATTTGTTCCATATAAGGAGAGTATCTTCAGGGGATCATTGTGTTTGCTGTAAAACTGAAGCAACTCCAGAGTCAGAGCAACTGTTCCTCCATTACATTCCACAAGATTAAACTCATGTGAAGCATTTCCTGGTTACCTGTTCACAATACATAATTTCATTCTAATCGAGGTCAATGAAAAGTTTTCATTAGCACAGCATGTCAAATGAATTGCCTGCAAAGTGGGGTCCTTCACAATTTGGGTCCCCTTCCTAAGTCAGTCCATCCCTTTTTTCCCCCTCCAATAATGTAAGCCAATATCAAAACCACCCAAAATACCTGCTATTAGCCTGTCCTATCCAGAAGGCTTTTTCAACATTGCAGATGAAATCAGAGGGATCTATCCTCTAAGCAAAAGAATAAAACTTGTTCCTTTGTGGTAAAGATTTTCCAAAACCATTAAAGGAGAACCACAAGAGTGGTTTGGACTTGAAGGGACTTTGAGATTCATCTCGTTCCACACCCTGCCATGGGCAGGAACACCTTCCACTGTCCCAGGTTGCTCCAAACCCCATCCAAGCTGGCCTTGGGCACTTCCAGGGATGAGGCAGACACCATCTCCCTGGGAAAACTGTGCCAAGGTTTCACTACCCACAGCCTAAAATATGTGTTCCTTAGATGTAAACCCATCATCCCTTGTCTGATTCCTACAGGCCCTGCCAAAAGCCCTGTCCCCATCATCTTACAAGTCCCCTTTAGACACTGAAATGCCACAAGCAGCTCTGTCCAGAGCCTTCTCTCCTCTCCAGGCTGAACAGCCCCACCTCTCCCAGCCTGTCCTCACAGCAGAGGTGCTGCTCCAGCCCTGGAAGTCTCTAGGGATGTTTGGGTGGCTGTGAGGAGTTCAGCCACCTGCCAGGCTCAACACATGCCCTGTTATATCACAAGTGCTTATAATGGCACTCGAAATATATTCTGAAATAAAGAATTTTTAAACAAAACACGAAATAACCATGCCCCTCTGGTTCAGAACTGCATTACGTTCTGTATCAATTGGTGCATAAGGCTTTGATACTTTTAAACAATATATCAGCTTTCCTAATAAGTACCCGAACTGGTTGCCCTTCACAAACTCTAAATTAACATCAAGGACTAATTAACTACACATCACAGGGAACTGCTCCTTCCTCTAAGGAGAGTACACATTAGGAGTGCTCATTCTATGCAATATAGATCATTTTATTACACCCCAAAATTATGAAGCATCAGTATTACAGCTGCCCTTACAACATGTACTGAGGCCCCTTGGGAACAAATCTACAATTCAAGACTATTAGAAGTCACCTGTTTTTCTGCAGGTAGTTCACTAAGTGCCATTTAATACATTTTATCTTCCACATTTAATTTGTTGCCTCAGGTCAGTGTCTGAAACATTGCAATTATAAATCTCCCCACAGCAGACTTTATCTGGAATATGCAAGTAAAAGCAGCAGAGAAAACACACAAGATATTGATTTCAGGAGTCTCAGTCAATCTCACAGGAAAATCTGCAGGTTCCAGAGCCCCCAGTCAGTAACCTCCCTGACATGACACGGTCACCAGTGCTGTCATTCACATGAACTGAAATAAACCCACTGCCAGCAACACAAGAGCTACAAACAAAGGGAAGGGCAGAAGTGTCCAGCAGTGCACTTCAGTCATTCTTTGGGTGAGGTGGGGAAGGCTGGATCCTTTGGAAAACATCCAAGATAACACAGCTACCTGTCAGCTGTGACTGAAAATCTGCACATATATGAGATGGGCTGTCTAGAAACTGGTGCCTCCATAACAAACAGGAGAACAGGAGAATACAGTATTTTGCCAGTGAGAGAACAAGCAGAAATGGAAGAAGTAGAGATCTTTAAATGCATGAGTTTCAGATGATATCTCTAAAGTTACAATTTTATGTGCCAGAGCAAACAAGAGTAACCGTCAGACCTGATTTTTGCTATATTAAAAACAAACAACTCACCCTCCAACTCTGCAGAATTACATTTAATTTTCAAACCCTCATACACAGGAATAGAATATACAAGATATAATGAACTAAAACATCTCTGTAAATTTCAATAATGATTTCTTTGCTTCCCTTCTAGATAAAAAAGCACTAGCTTCTTAAAAAGAAGGAAAAATACTCACCCTCTGTTACTGACAATTGCCTTTTTCAAGTGAATGTAATTTGCAGGAAAAATCCCCTGCAAGAGAAAAAAAATTGTACATTAGAAAAATATATTTGCAGTTTTTAGCATTGGTAACCTAAGCCACAATAAATAACTGCCAATATATCTATTTAAAAACCCCCAAACAACCATTGTGTCAAAGCTGCCCGTCAAAACTCTACATTCAGATTATCTGATAGATGGATATTATGAAATTGACTGTTTTGGTCTTAGATCAGGACACCACACTGGACCAAACTTCCACCTGGGAGGATCAGGAAAGTGGCTCTTCTGCAGATTGCAGCACAGCACCAGCAGCTCCCAGAGCAGGCTGATGCTGCTTAGGGGTGACACAGAGGCTTAAAAAGACAAATTAAACAAAAACTAAAATCCCACCATGAAATTGGCATTGAGCCCCCATGGACAGAAGTATTCTACTGCTTGCATAGCCTGGAGCTGTCAATTTTCCTCCCTTTCCAGGGAAGAGCTGTTCAAACCCACTTGGGACACCTCTGGTTACTTGTGTGCTGCAGTTCCCACGAGGGCTGCACTCTGACCTTGCTCTTGTGCTCTTGTGTGTTGAGACAGGGGAAAATTAATCCAACCTTTTCCCAGTGTTCCACACTCTCTGTAAAGCACACAGCCCTGAATCCTCACAGCAAAGTCTGTGTGCAAAAACAGCAACCTGCACTTCAGTGGGAAATACAGGAGCAGCATTGGAGATCTTTGGATTAAAAAGCAGCTGACAGCCTCTGATAAAAATGTCAGCCATCAAGTGTGGGCTTTCAATTTTTAGAGCTTTAAAACCATACAATTTAGGAAGAAAACTTTTTGGGGAGAGTTTCAAAGAAATACTAAGTAATGAGAATTCCAAATGCTAAGGAAAACTCCTTGTTCATAGGCAAGACTAAAATTACAGAAGGAAAAAAGCTGAAGCTAAGAGGAATGGCTTCATTAGGTACACAGTAAATGTGCTTGCTTTCAGTCACGTGAAAATGCAGAAAGGAAAGAAATGCTACTTCACTTCCTTGTTTGGTTCACTTGCAGTTAATGCTGCTTATTCCTGGTATCTAAGAAAGCAGGGAAGTTTTGAAGGGCTCTCCTATCAAAACTGAACGTGTGCACAAGCAGAGGTACCAGCACACACAGTGACTGCAGACCTTTCATGAAAGCAGTGTTACAGTCACGACAATGTAATACAGGGAGTATTATACTCCATAATACAGGTAAACATGAGGAATCTGGTACTTTTCTCTCTTCAGACAAAAGCAATGTTTAAACCAACGGATAATGAAGTAAAGCTCATACAGAAGCACCTATTGACATGTTTGGATACAACCATTTAAAAACCTTAGATGGTCTCACAAAAACAATCATACCAGAACAGTCAAAAAAGTCTTCCAAGAGCAAAAACAATGGAAAAAAATAGAAAGTAACCAAATTAAATGGTTGAACTGTAAGAATCTGAAACTCTCCCCAACAACTTACAAAATCATTTTTCAACAGACTTTTTTCCAAGTTGTCTTAGATTAATAACTCAATTTATTAAATGTGTTCTTAAAAATGCTGCATTTATGCAATGCAATATCACCCACCTATGCTTTTCTTAGGGGAGTAGTGTGAAGAGGATCAAACTGGATGAGATTGATAAACGTTGAAAAAAGTACATGTTACATGTCAGGAAGGTTTCTGATCCTTTGAGTGATTAATGAGTATCACTCAATTTAAAAAGAAATAAAATCCTCCCACAGGAAAAAAAGTTAGAGAAGGAAAATGAAAAGTTTACTGGGTTGCAACAGCAAAATAGATTTAATCTGTTAGATTAACAAATGTATTCATGCCTACCTTGACACTGGGCTTCTTAATGGAAACACCTCTGTACCAACCTGAAACCAAATAAAACACATTATAATTATTTGTGGCACTGCTGTCTTTACACAGAAGCAAACTGACTACAACTATGCAGTTACTGAGATCATCTAAAAAACCAGCTCTGCCTCACATAGGTGAAATTTTTAAAAGATTTTCTTTGTTAGGGTTTTTTGAAAAAAACAACTTTTATTTTGCTCTGCAATAATGAAAAACTCTTGACAACCAGCAAGGCTCTTGTTTCTTCCCAGCAGGAATAAAAGCAGATTAGCTAGTTCCTGTACTAATAATCCTTAGTCACGGCGGCAAAGCTGCATTCTGCACTCAAGGAAGAATCTGCACTGAACACTTCTCTTCCAGGCTGGCACATGAGTCTTGTTGCAGTGCTTATCTTGACAAAATCTCCAGACTTAGAAACCTGTAAAAGCCATTATCATACCTTTCTAATGAGCTTTAAACAAATATAAATTCTTTGCATGCGTCTGGTCTTATGTATGTCTGAGTACAGAACAGGCTTTAGGATCTAATCTACACACCCCGTTATTATTCTTGTGTTCCCCATCAGAAACAGCTCCAGACAGGACAATAAATGAGGGGGAAAACACAAAGCTGCAAGTTAAGCAGAAGAGCGCAGTTCCCGCTGCTTCCCCAGGTGACAGCGATGTCACTGCGGGACTCAGCGGGAACAAAGGGGCTGCAAACGCCACCCAGCCGAGGCTCTGCGGCTCGGCCTGCAGCGGCCCCGCACTGTGGGGGCTGTTCCAGGCCAGGGGCCCATCCCTCCCCAGCCATCCCAAATTCCTGAGCAAACCTGGCCAGGCACAGCTCCAAACCCAGCTGAGCCCTCGGGGGTCACCAGCAACTGCAGCCAGTGCTGGCCAGGCACAGCCCACACCTGCCAAAGGCAGCACTTCCACAGCAGCTGAACCTGCTTCCCACAAAAACTCCTCTCATGTTCCCACTCACTTCCGAATTACTGGTTTTTTCCCTTAAAATTGCACTGGCAAAACCCGCCAGTAATTGGCTATGGAAAATGGAGAAGAACGGGACAAAGTAACTGGGTATTTTGTCTCTCTCAGAAAAATGACTTTGGATTTGGCTGAATTATAGTAAGAGTCCCACTGAGAGGATCAGATGTGGGGAAGGCGGTCTTGAATTTGTTTTAAAGACAGCCTGACAGTCTGGATTTTTTATTTTGTTTTATAAAGGGAATCTAAGTCAATACGACATAAAATAAATGATGAATTCAAGACAATTGCAAACCTTAATACAGAAAAAATTAAAATCCATTTTTTTCATTACACAAATTTCTCATTAAGATAGGACATAACACAACGATGTGTTTTCCTATGAGATTACTGTTTATACTAAAAAATAAATTGTTATTGGTTTGAATTCATTTCAGTTGATCAAACTTCAGGACAACCATATCAATATAAGCATATCTTCACAAACAACACATACAGATCCTTAACATGAGTGATTTCTAGAACTCCACACAACTGTGCCTACACCTGCTTTTGAGCAACAGATGCTGCATATTTTTAAGGTCACAGAAAAAAATAAATGCATTTATCCTGTGATTCATTGGTACTAATATTAAATACAGTCTGTACCTCAGAAATAACCAGACATTTAAGCCCTAAGACAAACACAATGACAAACTTCTTGGTAAATGGGGAAAAGTGGTTTTATCCAAGTTTTTGAACAGAACTCTAAAAGAGCAAAACCCAGTAAAAGTGATGACCATTAATAATCTAGATTTGCAGGGCAGTAACAAAACACATTTCCAAAAAACTACCTAATTTCTGAAGTTTTTGTTCCTCATTCCAAAACAAATGTTCAAAGCTTACAAGCTCTGTGTTTAAAGAGTCATGAAAAACAGGCAGGGAGGACCCTGAGAAATCACAAGGCTCATCCAAGCCATGACTCTAAATCTCTCCTCAC
Organism: Bombycilla garrulus; assembly: GCA_013400315.1. NCBI lineage: Eukaryota > Metazoa > Chordata > Aves > Passeriformes > Bombycillidae > Bombycilla > Bombycilla garrulus. The sequence goes on along the minus strand of VXBU01011330.1, from coordinate 212,329 downwards.
ACTTTGTCTGGTTTAAACAGCCCCCAATCATTTACTATCAGGGCTGAATAACACAACACTCCTTGTCTGCAGAAAATGATCCACACATCTGTAAAACCTAGATTCCAAGGTATTTCTGCACCAAATTCCAAGGAAACTCTTTCTGCTACTCCACACAGACCAATTTGAAAGCAGTGGTGCTACACAGGCACCTTTCTAGAAGAAATTTCTTCTACAGATCAACATTGGCCAGTAAAACTGCACGTAACACATGAATTTTTGGTATAATATTTGCCAATCTGGCATATATATGTCAAGTGGAGATGGCAAATCCTCATTGGACAACCTATTTCGGTGGCTCAGACAACACACATGCCCTTTACAACCTGAACTTTCTTCAATGCTACTTGAATATTTGATTTCTTTTGGACATCCTGGAAAACATGTTGTTGATTTCCCTCTTGTAGTTTCCTTCATATATTTGAGAAGTTGTCACATTTCCTTTAATCTTATAAATTGTGCTCTCCAGATTTTAGCTGTTCCTCTATTTTTTTTCTCTTTTAATGTTGTATAATTTTTTTTAAGTCCCTCTCTATTTGGAGTTTTCTTCAACTCTGTACAAGTAAGATACAGTTGAGGAGCTCAGCAGAAGCTGAAAGCCCACATTGTAAAATGCACAACTCGTTCTGTATCACAAAGTAAAAGCTATGGGAAAAGGTACAAGGCATTTTTTTAAGGCACATTTTGAATATTGCATCTGCATTACATTATTCCCTAAAATGAACTAAACCTGCATTCTGTAATTAGTGTTAAACACATTAATATTGATGCAATAATTTCTCTCAAAGAGCACTTGTTTTGGAGGATTTAATGACAATAGTCATCAAATCCAGGCAGGTGCTTCAGCTAATTTTGATCTCAACAAGCACTCCCTGCTTAGACACAGTACTGACCAACGGGTTTAAGGTGCCACTGCACTGTAAATAATAACTGCTAATATTTCAGAGTTATGGCATGCTCTTCAGAGGTTACTGACTTCACAGAAATGGTGAAGCAGATGGGATTTAAAATCAAGAATGGAAAACCACAGCTATGAAGTGACAAGAATTTTGTGAATAAATTGATGTGAAACAATGACCATGCCTGCAAATGAGGGTGGGAGGGGACACAGCTGAGATGGCTGACCTGAATCAGCCAAAGAGATATTCCATACCACACACATCATCTGGTACAAGAAAAGCAAGAATTAGTCTATCAGAAGTGCCATCTAAAACTACCTGTACCTGTGGAAATCCAGTGGGGGAACTTGAAGGCACATTAGAGAATCTGAAGACTGTTGGATGAAGACTGAAAAGCTCTCTTTCCAAAGGTGTGTCACACTCAGGACTCTCAGCAATATAGCAGCACCAGTTAAGTGGCAAAAGTAGCTCTGGGGCAGTTCTGCACATCTCAACCTCTTCATTTCAGTGCTGGAAGAGCTACCAATGATTTTTTGATCTTTACTTGAAAGTGTGTTGAACGAAACCAGATGTTCTTTCTAAAAGCCATCTCATAACCTTTTCAGATTTCCACTTAATCCACAAGAGGTCTGTCACATGGAAATAGCTCAGCCCTTTAGAGGACTCAGTAACAAAAAAGCAAAAGGTTCCTAATTGAAAGATATTGATCTATTTTCCAGAAAAGTAAAGCTCAAGTATCAGTGTTAAGAATCATGAGCTGCAGACTGTAGGAAAGAAAAAAAATCTGCATATAATTTCTTGAAAAACAAAATTCTGAAAATAAATTACACAAGTATTTATGGTAAATCGTAAAGCTAAAATTTTTTCTTACATGAAGTACTGCCAGTAAAACCTGCTACAGAAACTGAAGCATTCTTGTCCTACAAAAATAAATGTACTTGGCAGTAATGTGAGTAACCCTCACACTTGGAGCAAAGCTGTCTTTTGCACATACAAGCCAATTGCTTTTAGTGGGTTATCTGCATGTGAACTGCTGTGCAGAGCTAAAGGCACCAAAGTGACCCAGGAAGGGACGGGAGCAGCGTCCAGCAAAGGCTCCTCAGTGCCTGCAGCGCTCTGTCCCGAGCTGGCTGCTCCACACGAGCCGGGCAGGAGGAGCAGCAGCTGAACCCCTGGCCCAGCCTGCCAGCACCGTGTCAGGGAGCAGCCCGGGGCCAGCAGAGCCACAGGAATCTGCTGATAATGCTGCCAGGGCTGCCATGACCAAAGGCAAAGGGAGATGGGATGTGTTTTGTCGTGGCACTGGCCACAGGGCTGTCAGGAAGCTGCCCCTGTGCTCTCAAAGATGATTTTCAATAACTGGGCAAGATCCGCCACAGCAGAGGTGTGAGCTTCACTTCCGTGGGCACATTCCACAACAGGGAAGGAGGGGAAAAAGGATGGAAGGAGGGGGGAAAACAAACAGGAGAAGGGATATCTCACTGGAGACATTCCAAACACACATTGCTGGGAAGGAGTCATTTTGGCCCCAGCAGCCACAGGAGAGCTCCTGACTCAGGTGGGAGGAAACCTGCAGGGCTCCCACAGCCTGTGTGGGACTCCTCCTCATCTGCATGGCACAGTTTGGAAGCACGGCAAAGGCAGCACTTCTCAAGCACATTGAATTCATCAAGGATTAAAAAAAAAACAAATTGCTATTTATATCTGCTGCTTAAGCGTCCCAAGTACCAGGAACACTTATTTTGACCATGCCATCACTGCTGGAATAACAGAGGGAAACTTTAAATATATTTAATGCATGGTTTAAGAACACAATTATTAATGCACACACATGAAAAGTATGTAGATAAATACTTGTGTGGATAGCAGAATTTGCATGGGTAAGATAATGTTCCTTTAACTGGTGCTTCAGGCATCAGCTGGTATTTCCATTCTTCAGTGAATATACAAAATTCTCAAGGTATAATTACAGTTACTGAAGTTACAGCATTTTTAATCTAAAGAAAATTGCCCTCTAGCGATAAAAACAAATGGACAAAGCAGACATTTTAAATTTAGTCTGAATGCCACTAGTTACTGACAGCCACTGCCTGTGGCAAGGCAATGGCCATTTGACTAGAAAGACAGCGTGCTCTTTAGAATGCACAGTGCAAATGTGCATTTCAAACCAGACGTGTGCTCATGCTTTGCCACTTGACAAAAGAAAACTCCATCTTTCAGCGTTTCCAAGTGCCACAGCAATGCTCCTCCAGCTCCTCCAGGCACGGTGGGCAGAGCAGAGAACTCCACCTGGTGTTTCAGTTCTCCCTCGGTGCCAAGATCAGGAGTGCAAGGGCTCAGAGGGGGAAAGCTGGGAATGACAAGCACGGGTCCAAGTGGTGTCTTGATGAACATTTCTAACCTGTGAGTGAGACCAGTGGAGGATCTGAGAGTCCTTTGTGAATGCAGTAACTACAAAACCTCCCTGGTAACAGTTCGTGCTTTACAGAGGGCGTGTGTTTGATGGAAACACGGCTGGAGCCTCTGGTACCAAGTCCATGAGCTTGATTTACTGGAGCAGTGGGCAGTGGGAGGCCTTTGTCAGTCTTAGGAAGGGTTAAAAAGCAGTGATTTGGATATTTGTGCTCTGGTATGAAGGCACACAGAGGAGGCAGACACACAAATCTACAGAAATCTAAAAGTTCCAATTTCAAGCATGCGAACAAGATCCAAATTAAAAAAGACAACTCTATTTCACTCAATTTCATTTAAAAATGCATTGACAACCACAATATTTTTTAACATGTTAACTAGTTGGTATTTATATTTATTAACATTAGAGACAAATACACATATGTGGTGGTGAGTGTATGCACCTACCTTGTTTCTTTACTCTGCAAATATCTATAAAACTTAGCTGCAATGGTACCCAAAATCTTAAAATAGGAAATTCCCTCCTCTTTAATTCAATTGCTCTAAAAGCAGGGACTGCTTCTTCCACCAGTCACTACAGAAGAGTGCTTGCTCTTTTATAACACAAATACAGTTATTCAGTAAGTAACTCTGATTAAAAATAAGCACATTCAGAAGTACAGCTACTCTTTGAATCTTTGTCAGCCTTGAGTTCTCCAGCAAGTCTCTGAAATCATAGTTCACATCACTAAAAGTTTTTGTGTATGAGAATCTTTTCAACCCAGACAGAAAAATCCCTGCTGCAGACAATTATGTATAAACTATTCAAGAAGTGAAGCTGAACCAGCAATGGATCTCCTGTGACTCTCACAGCAGTGACCCTTATTTGTGTGGGTTAGCATTATTTTATCCAGTCTGTCTACACAAAAGAATCCCCAGCAAATAACACAGAAGTAGAGGACCCTGTTAAACAACCACTTAGACAAGAATGCTTAAAAAGCAACTGCTTTTTTTTCCCCTTTTAAGAACCCACTTTGTACATTTAGTGTGCTTTTTTGCATAATTCACACATGCAAGAGCTGCAGCACAGACCATCTGAACATTCAGATGACTTTCATAGTGTGGAGTTCCAGATGTTATTATCAAAATTAATCTATCTTTTCATACCCAGAGTCCATGGTAAAGACACCTCAACCAAAATGACAGGATAGAGGGCTTAAAAAACAAAACCAAAAAATTCTGTACAAACCTTCTTCCATCCAGGAAAACCCTGTCTGAGGTCCTCCTTTCTCAGCATTTCGAAGACCGGCATGAATTGCCTTTGAGGAATTATCCTCAAAACTACCAGCAAAGGAAATATTCAAAGCCTATTATCACTGTAAAGACAAGTTGGATTATCCACTTGCTTTTCCATAAACAACCTGCTCCTTGGAGATCATGCTTTAATTTCCCAGTTTTAAAAATTTCCCAGAAATGGCTGGAAAATACCATGACTGCTTTCAACAACATATAGTGTTTAATACCCTTAGAGTTATCCCATCCTAAGACAAGGGATGCTTTTTTCCTGAGTTGCACCACGTTCTAATTCACAAGACCTGGTGGAATTACTACAATCTGCCCTCAGTGTGTGAGCACAGCTTAGCCCACCACTCCACTTGTGGTTTTTAAAAAAGCATGGGATTGTTTTCAGCAAGTTTCTTTGTGGTTCATTTCCTCCACTGCGCTGCACAGCTCTCATTCAACAGAATTCGTACAAATGCACCTTACTAGAAAAATTAGCATGGAAAAGGTGACTTATTTTTGTGATGAGTTAAGTCAGTAGGAAAACAAACACCTGAGTACAAGAAAAAGCATCAAGAGCAAAAGACAGTTCCAGGCATGAGAGAGGCAAAGCAGAATCTGCTGACAAGCACGCAGAAGGTCTGGGGAGCAACATTAACAGTGGAAATGAAAAATTATTTTAAACTGAACAAACAAAAAACCACATCTACAACTTCGTGGAATGTTAATTTGGAATTCAAATTCGTGGATCTGGGTTTTGAATTTGTTTAACACTTCAGGATTAAGGTTACATTATTCCACCCCAGACTATAGTGAAATATGTTCTCATACTGTATCTTGTCAACCTACTTCTCACCAGACATGTTTTACAACACTTGCTTGAACATTAGGATAAGAATAATTCTCCTTTTACATACAACTTCAATCACACTCCTCACATGAATAAAGCAGAGCATTAGGACATTCAATTTATTCACACACAGACATCTCCAGCCACATAAGAACTATAAAATTTACAATGGCATTTTGCTTTAGGTACAAAAACACACATCAAGATAAATGAAAAAAAACCCTCCCCTTAACCCATATTTTCACATTTTTTCTGGTATTGCTGATTTATCTAATAACTAATATTTTCCACCTGTTCAGATGTTTCTAAGTAATTAAGCGGATACACTTGATATAAAAGCATAACAGTAACACTGAGAAAATATAGTAAAAAAAAAAAGATACTGATGCTATACTTTACAAGACGAAAATTCAGTGTAAGACCCAGTTACAATACAACAATCAGGTCAGGGTTCAAGATTTTCTGGACAGATGGTTAACTTCAAACACACTGACCCCCTATCAGACTGGATTAGTGCCAAGAGCACTCAGCCTTTCCTACGGAAAGTGGGTCAGAGTAGGTTTTATTCAAGTGCTTTGATTTGATGCATCATGATTTCCAAAGAACTTATCACAATCTGCTAGATTAAGATATTTGTATATTCTTACATAGAAAATGGGGTTCCTTCCTGGACATCACACTTACCTTCACATTTCTCCAGGATCTGGACAGTTTCACCTAGTTCCAGGACCAAGCCTTGCGGAACAGTTCCTCGGAAGCTGCATATCACTAGAGGGTGGGGAAAAAGAGAGAGAGACATATGAGGCTTGGATCTTTGTGTGAATTTTCGTCTAAGCATAGCCCTTTAGCTCACTCCCTGAATAAAAATAGCTCTTACATAGCTGCCCAGAAAACCTGACAGCCAACTTTTCCTCATCAGGTATCTTCGTTCCGGCCCTTATCGGAAATTAAGCTCAACAACAACATAAAAGCTGAGCTTTTAAAAAGATTTTTAAATTAAGCAAGGCTTGTAATCACTTTAATTAGCAACCTCTGATTCGTATTGCGTACAAAGATTTCCTTGTCTCACAATTCTTACTCTCCTCCACAACCCATCAATGGAACAGGCTGCCCAAATTGCAGAGATTACAACAGGAACTCAACTCCAGCAATTACTTTTCTCCAAGTTGAAGCTATTTCAAATACCAACTGTGCATATAATACACTGCAAAAACCCTGTAATATGATACATTATATTTGGACAGATAGGTAAAAGAATACATAAGAATCTGTACTTTTCATAAGCACATAATAACACGTCTTACTTTTCTGGGTATCTTTAAGCAGGGAAAAGAAGAACCCATCTTAATGCTTCATAAAATATGAATATAATAAATAAAAATACTAAATGAAACTCGATTTTTTAAATTCACAGTGTATAATGATACATTCTTCAGCTATGTTTATCAAAATACAACAGGGACATGGGCATGGGTGGTTCCCTCAAACATGAGATGTCAGAACAAAGGGTGAATTGCAGCTAAGGTCCTGCTTCCCACAGTGCCAGCATTAAAAACTCCGCCAGGCACAGAGTTCGTGCAAGCACTCCGCACCTTGTTCCAGGTAATCACACACCCAGGAGCGCTCCCCTGTGCATCACCTACACCCCGGAGCACTGCCAGCGGAATTGCAGGAGTATAAACAGTGACCCCCAGCGGGCACCATCCCGTTATCCACAGAACTCTCCACTCCAGCCGGGCTCAAGGCGTTCCCAAGGGATGGAGGCACCTTCCACAGAACATTCTGAGCTGGAACGGACCCACCAGCACCACTGAGTCCAGCTCAAGTGAATGGGCCGCACAGGGATCAAACCCACGGCGCTGGAGTTATCAGCACCATGCTCCAGGCAGCTGAGTTCAGCTGCTCCCTGAAGATCTTCCCCCATTCTGACTGCACAAGGAGCAACAGGCTGCAGTCCAGGGCAAGAACACCACAGAACCCAAGACTCCCATCTGCACCCTGCACCACAGGGTGAATTTCTAAGAAATTATGAGAAGCTTGAATTTCTAAGAAATACCGAGAAAAGCAGAGACAAAACTTCCACCAAAACGAAACTGCATTTTAACCCCATACACACACTTGATAACGGCAAGGGCAAGAAAGAACAAACGACACCCACCAGGCAAACACCCACACAGATGAGGCCAAAACTAAAAAGAAAGAGTGAAAAACAAAATCTAAAGGGAACCAAATGGCATCAAAGGTTTGCATTTCCACTGTGAGACTCAATGCAGGGTTTAATCCCATGAGTTAAGAACTCAGAATTTCATCAACAAAGCTAAACTGCTCTCTCAGCTCTTATGGCCCAGCAGAAGTCACTGTCAGTTAAATGAGGCTTTAAATTCTTGTTTACATCAGAGGCAGGAGAAACACAACAACTGGCTCCAGACTGGAATAATGCAGACAGCATAATCCAACAAAAACTAAGCTCATCAGCATTCTGGATCCATTCTTCACCCATGAAGACATCATAAATATGGATTTCAACCAAAGAAAAACTACTTGAAGCCTCTCCCAAAGTGCAGAAACACTGACAGCTGAAATGATGAACTGGCAGGACGTAATCAAACCTCCAACGGCTTTTCGGTCTTTTTTTTTCCTTTTTTTTTCCTCTCCCCTTCAGTATTTTAGATAGCTGGATCCTTTAAATACAGAAAATGCTTTTTTTCTAATTGGTAATTTTACCAAATCAAGAAAATACAAGTTGATTCACAAAATACCACAAAGTCCTATATTAAAATGTGATTTTTAGTTCAAACCAACAAAACCACTAAAATATTTGTGTATGTCTCAAAAAGGGGAATTTCAAACACCTTGGGTAAAAAGCTGCCTTTGAAAACACCAGAAAACAAAACGGAGGAGCGTTAATACAGCAATAAGATATTAATTTATGAAAGTAATTTTAGATCCATTCTTAATTTTAAGAATTATTATAAGCATGATAATATTAAAAGCCAGTTTGCAGATCATTTTCATCTTTTCTGCACATGGATCTCTTGACAGAGACGCCAGTCATGGGACATGGGGGTGTTTGTGGCTGTAGACAATAGAAAAGTTAAATCATGGAGGAAAAACAACTTGGCTGGTCTTACTCAGCCCAGCCCAACAAGAAACACTGACTCTGAAAAGTATTATTGCATGCTAACACTGCATTAGGTGCTCTGAATTAGCAAACAGCAGCTGACTTCCTGTGACAATTATTTGCTATATTAAAGCTACTGAACCCAGGATTTGCAGCTGGGGAAGAAATTACCAGTTCTTTGGCCATCAAATACCTCCTAATGTGTAATAGTACAGGTGAGCGTGGAATAAAAGCCAAAGGAAAAGTATCAGGAAAAGACAGTACCAGGGTTTTTTCAATTGGTGACAGAATAATTTTTTAAATATAGTCAGGAATGGTGACTTTAACATATTTAGTCTTATAGGAAGTAATTCTAATCAATGTTAGTTTACAGACAAAAACTGTCCATTTTTAAAGGATTCTGCTGGTCACACAAAGAACATCAGCTACAAGGACTCAGCAATATGTAGCTGGCTCTTTAGAATTCAAAGCGCACTATTAATAAGCCAGACAAAGCTCTTTTCTTAAGTCCACTCAAAAAAGAATAAAAAAGCAAAAATCACAAAACAGAAATGAACTGATTCCATCAGCTCTAGATACAATCTTGGTAATCATAATCAATTAGAAACTTAATTCTCATACAAAAGTAACGCACTCCCCTTCATTCTCAATACAACAGTATGGAATCTAATTCCTTTTGTAATCACCAATAAATTATGTTAGTCCCTTCTGTTTGAAAATTTTCAGAATCAATCAGATTCTAGGACCAGTGAACAGCAATATAGAAATTATCAAAACAGTGGAAGCCAAATCTTAAGTAAATGGTTTTCCAGGCACACTAAATCAAAGTCAGGAAAAATTAAATAATCCAAATAAACTGACCCAATAGACCAAACTATCTTGCTAATCAGAGAACAAAATTTAACATTTCTGTAAAAAAAAAAAAGGTAAAAAAAACTCCTGATTATGACAGCATCACAGAAAATTAAGGCTCTTTTATAGTCCAATTTGTTATTCCACAGTTACTTTCAAAAAAGTTATGGATGTTACTCATTTGTTAAGCTAAAAATGAATAATGCAAGACAATCTTATAAAGTCCCTTTTAGGTACACAGCTCTCAGTAGCAGCATTATTTGAAAAATATGATCACAAATATAAATGAGAAATACAGAGTAATTCAACTATTCTGAAGAAAATAATTTACAGAGAGGACTCTGACAACTGATTTCTTTCCTTCCCCCAGAGAAATTCAAATTCTTTACCCTACACGATCACCTACAAACTGTCCATCAATCCGTGAGCTCCCATCATTTCTTACAAGATTCATGCCCTTGGTCACCAGAATACACAAGGGACACATCATCCAAACAGGCACAAAGCAAAGCCTTTACCCACCAGTTTACTGATCCTTCTTTGGCTCCAGGACACACTGCTGAAATATTTAACACCCATGTTCAGATATGAAGTCCCTTGCCATCACTGAGGTCTGTAAGGAGGTCGCAGTTCCCCTCACAAAGTCATTTCAGCCCGCAGTAAAGCCAACATTCTGCTAAAGGGGAAAGCTTTCAAAAAGCACCACATGCCATGTGACTCAGGAATTATCTCCAAGACTGAAGTCCCTCATCTGTGATACTTAAACAGGACCACAGAGAAGGAAATGCTTCCCTCTTCACCTCTGGAATTTACCAGAAAGAAAGGCACAAGCCAGTTCACACCTTTTGTGACTCTCATGCTGTAGCAGAACATATGAAGGAATTGTGGGGTACAACATATACAAACAGATGGCATTGGAATAAAGGATTCAAAAGTCAAGGATCCACAGAATGACAGATTTTTCCTTGCCCAGGGACACTGCCTGACACAATGTAATATAAGCAGCTGCATTGCAAGTCACCAGCAGAAGAGAAACTGCATCAAAAGATAAACTGGACCCGTTAAGGCAATGCATCTTTGCACACCTTTGACTGCACCTGTGCTCCACCTAAAGCAGCTCCTTGCTAGGTGAACAAAGAAATCCAATTGAAACAATTCAGGAGGCTTCACAAACTGTGTTCTCAAACAGCCCCCGTCAATAGCTCTTGAAGAAACTGCACTCAGCTGTGATAAAGTGGGAAGGTATTTGCACAGATAAATAATCAGCAAAGTGATGTGAAATTAAAGAGCCATTTCCCTTAGTGAGGACAGATTGAGCAGCAAGCTCTGACGGGATCTCTGTTGGAATCTTTCCTGTTTCATGTATTCCTAAATGATCCAAAAACAGCTCATCATTTAGAGAAGCCACAAAGTTTATAAGGCCACTGAGGCTATTCAGAGTAATAGAGTTACAGAGGGACCCAAGCTCCACAAGCAGAGCTGGCAGATGAGCTCAGTTCACCTGTGTGGCATTCCATGAGGGATGAACAATCCTCACCTCACACACAAAATCATCATCTCCTCCCTTGCTAGTGCCACACTGAGTAGAACCCTGCAATGTCAGAGGTCTCACTGCAAAATTCAGTGCTCAGCCACTGTCAGAGACCACCCCACATCACACACAGAACTGTCTTGGGGAAAAGGGAAGACACTATTACCCACAGCACTGCAAAAAATTCCCCATGAGCCTCATGTGCCAGTTTTCCCCTCGGTGAAAAGCTAATTCTTCACCAAAAAGTACTGAACAGCATAAGAACAGGTAGAAAGAAGTGAGAGAGGACACAACAAGGACTGAATAAGGGTTTTTATGTGATGGACTGTTAACCAAGTCCCAAGTCCTGGGACTTGTGCACCAGGAAGGCTGAAAGGGTAGAGAGAGGATAACTGACAGAAGGTGCACAGGGAACTGTTGCTATTCATCTCTTCCAGTTCAAAAAGCAGAGCAGCGTCAAATGGAAAAGAAGACTTCAGGACTTTAATAAACTACTTTTCCACTTTAATTCCACTTTCACTTTTCACAGTGCATAAACTGTGAAACTCCTCATGAGATACGGAGGCTGACAGGAATTAAACAGTCACTGGAGTTCCAAAGCCAACAGTTCAAATCTCTGGCTGTGTCCCACCCTGGGCTCTGCAGAGCTGTCCCAGGAATCCTCGCAGCCCGGGGAAAGCTCCACCCCTGCCTGCACCACGGCCGGGACAGGACAGCGGGGCTGGAATCCCCTCACAACATCAGAGAGTCAGCCCGAGCTTCTGCTGTCCTGTGCTCTGGGAGCTCATCTGAACCCCAGGATGGCAAAGAGGAGAAAACAACACCCAGAGAAACAGATTTCACCGGTGTGTTGTTACTTGCTGCCGCCAGCCAGAGGCCGTTTCATTGTTGCTGTGATATAATTTAAAATGTATCTTCCTCTTACAATTCTTCCCAATTCTGGTTCCTGTTGTTGGAACCCAGGGGGTTCCTATGGCATCTCAGAATGATCCAAACCCTGGTCAGGAGTCTTTTCAGCCTTGCCAGAGGTGTCGGAGAACCTGGATTGATACTGAGAATGCCTGTGGCTTTGATTTTAATCCATGAGACAAATTAC
>VXBU01011330.1:186780-200106 GCA_013400315.1 Bombycilla garrulus | reverse complement strand
GATAAGGAACTGATAAACTGCCTTGAGAACACGAACTAAGGACTCCAGAGTGCTTCTTCAACAAGACAGCTGATGAGAAAAGGACTTTATGTACACTGCTGGAGAACCCGGGACAGGGAAGTCTCCAGCACCTGTGTCCCAGTCTCACCTGGGCTGCAATCCTGCCACAGATAATTTCTCGTCTCAAATCGACAGCAATGCCCTGATAACCACATTAATGGAAAAGTGTGACATTTGTCACATGAACAGTGGGAAAACCCATGACACAACAGGGAAATGCCAGAGAATTACCCAGCCCAACACATCCAGCTGCTCATTCCCTTAAAACATCTTTTTTTTCTTAGCATTTACACAAAGTAATGGAATGAACGTACAGAGCTATTTTCCTTCTCATGTACTTTCTTATTTTTTTAACCTATTTTTACGCATTTCAGTGAAGTTTACAAAAATATTTTGATCTTGCATAATGTTCTATTTACACTACATAATATCAGTTCAGCTCATGAGTAATTTGTTTATTTCCATAAAGGAACAGAGCCCTTTTCCTCCCCAAAGTCCAAGACCTAACAATGAAAATCAGAAGTTATCTGAGGGCTGAGAAAAAAAATCAGTTCAAGAGCTTTCCATGTTTACATTGTTTCTTTTTCCATCTCCAAATCTAAACTATGTGTCTCTCAATCATTATATTGGGCTTTTAAAAGTTATTATTTATTTCCCAGGTTTTCACATCCACAATAGAAATCATTGCTGTTGGAACAGATCCAATATTCTAAACCACATTGTGATTTTTCTTTATCATAAGATGTTGGTGAGGCCATGATTTAATGGACTCTATGGGTTAATTTGGTGGAAAAAAAATGGAATTTTGTGAATTTTCAACACACCTCCATTTACAAAAGAGAGATTCTCTTGGACTTTGTGACAGTTTTGTTTCCAGTTCTCAGCTCATTGTTAATATTATCTGTTTTATTAAAATTACGGGAGCTTGAACTATTTTCAGATGACACTTGCAGAACAAGTGCTTCAGGTTTAAGTATGTAATTAAATTTTTATAAACAGTTACTGAGGGTGCTCAGCTTGCAGTTATTCAGATTATGCACTGCCCATCCCTCAGCAGATCCTCACCTAAAGCCATTTCAGCAGGAATGGCAGGGAGGACACACGGGAGAGGCACCGCTGCACCTGAATCGCTCCAAGCCCAAAATACCTTGACAAGGTATAATCACACTGAGCAGACACTGAAGTGTGATCTGTGCTACAAATGTCAGAGTTCTCAAGTTCTCTGACGGTGTAATTTATGCTTTGTAGCACATGAGCATGTTTTAAACTCACACCTCTATCACGCCAGCAAGGAATTTGGAGTATGTGTTTACTTTGGGTAAACACCAACTCCAAAATTTCACAGTCCTTATACAGCATTTTGTATTTGTGTGTACTACTCACTGTCACCACTTAACACACAAGTCATTCCCTGAGCCTAAAACTGATTTAGCTTGATTAGTACTAAAGACTGAATTAAACACTAGATCAATATTTAATGATCTGACTAATATTTAAGAAAATAATATAATTACTCCAAACTGATAAACTATTACGATGAGCGTGTATCTTCCACCTAAAGATAATTTTTCACATTAATCCAGCTATTAAAAGTATCTAGTACGACACAATATATGCTAGGTTTGAGAGCTGACTAAGATACAGTTTGTTTTCTTCCCTGAAATACCCAGATGATAATAAAGGCTCCATGTGACCCCAGAGCCGCCAGGTGAGACCAAAGATGGCTCTAAATCCAACACCTCTTCCCTCACAGAGCCTAAAACAAGGAGGGGAAGGAAGGGGATCAGAACAGGGCAAGGATGTGGCTTCCCCCAACTTGAGACATCTGTGGAGTGGGTCTTCCTTCCTAAAAAAAGCTTTTCATTTGTATTAATTGTATATATGTATTTAGTATGCATTTTCTCCTACGGAGCCACCCAAATGTTGTGGAACCACATCACCTTTTAACAGCCCCATCAGCCCAGAACTCCACAAGACTCTGCCACCACAGAGAAATGGGGATTCACTGGTCTGGCTCCTGTGCCACCAACACTCCCAGGAATTGCATTAAACGAGCAAATCAACAGTTTCTATTCTCCCACTCCACGGTATTGGTGTTTTGAGAATTTTCTAAGCTACTTTTGCTTAATAATGCATCTTCCAAGAAGGGCAGATGTGGATTCTTTGCATTTTGGGATGGCAGAGGGAACAGCCTCCAGGATGGCTGGGCAGGAAAACCAGCACTGGTACAAATGGTCCCACAGAGGACAAGAGAGAGGCGAGGTTCAGCTTTACCTTTTTGTGAGGCAACCGTGTTGCACAACCACGCCCACGGGCAGCAGGGAATTAACACTTCCCAAACTCTCCACACCTTCCAGTCTGAGCCTCTCTCAGAACCACAAACCTTTTCCCAGCAAAAAGGAGCAGCTCTCGAACACAGAAAACTGTGGGTTTAATAATTTAAAATAACAAGATGTAGTTTATGATGAAAAAACCCTTCACATTTTTATAACAAAATTAAAGGCCAATGTGATTAATTTTTTTTCCTTTGTGGAACTGCTTGATTAAATCTGGCAGCTTCATAGATTGCACAGTTAGAGTCTGATAATATTTGACAAGGGAGCAGAACCATGAGGAAATGAAAAGAAAAACATTTCCATTTTATTCTACAAATACCTACAATAATGTTTTCACCTTCACAATGCACCTTCCAGTATTTAAATGATTAATTGTGGGTGAGGGTTTCAATTATTTGCTAGAAATGAATCTGAGACTTGCAGACTTATTTGCAAGTTCAGGCCTCATTCAGCAACTATGTTCACAAAACACAGGGAACAGACCCCAGGTCCAGCACTTCTAAAACATTTCTGTTTAAGCAAGATGACAACATGAATAATTTAGGTATGGAAGAGAGGATATACCAAATCACTCCTTAAAAACCCAAATAAAGCATGAAGTTTTTGCAGAAGGGGCATTACTTGCAGCGTGTACTGGTACACACGACACAGAACAGGGCTCTAATCCGATTGGAATTGCCAGGCACTAATGTAATACACACACACAAAAAAGATTATCAAAAGCTGATTAAAAGCCATCCAAACATTACAATCGAAGAGAAGGGATTAAACAAAAGACATGATTTAGAAGAGGGTTAAAATTTTTTTGACCTTATTAATGGTCTTTATGAACTTTTATGCCAAATCTTGACGAAGAAGAATATACTCCAGAACCGAAAGCAAAGCGTTACACTTTGGGTTCTGTGTATTGCCAAAATTACAGTACAATTAAGTGAAGGTATTTCAGGCTGCTCGGGGAGCAGTGGCAGTTGCTAGGCAGCATCTGCTCCTGTCAGAGATGCTTCTTTCTTTGTGCAGCACAGAACCTCAGCCAGGAATACTGCCACCAATGGATTATTCCAAGGCAGCTTACTGCCATCACATGGCATCTGCAAAGTGCTCACCCGCTGCCTAGCAACACCGCCTCTTTCTACTGAGTCATACCAGCACCAGGAAAATATTCCTGCAAAAAAAGAAACAGATGCCTGGGAAGAAAGGTGATCATTCAGTAGCAGAGCAAAGGATTGTGAGCATCCTTCCCCTGCCCTCCAAGATAAAAATAGAGATTGGGCTCAAAAATCATGAGCTGTTTAAAATAGTTCTGCACATCCTGGTGGCAGGAGGTGGGAGAGAAGTAACGGACCAAAAGCCCACAGTGTTGTCCACTGCCTCAGCTGTGCTAAGGAACCGGTCTAGAGTTTGCAGCTTTGCAAGGATCTATCCTGTCACTGCATCATCCTCCTGCCACTCTATTCCATCAGTTCATTCAAGTCCCTCATCCATGCAGGAAGCAAAATGCAGCAGGTTTGTTCTCCCTTTGAAAGGGAGGCAAATGCTGTTTGATTTTCTGAAACCTTCTCCCTCTTTCCAACACCCAGCTGGCAAAGAGGAGAACACTGAGCACGCTCTGCCCAGAGAGGTGAGGAGCTGCTCCTCACTGCTGTGCTCCACAGGCTGCACACGTGAGCCTGTTGAACACTTCACCGTTCAACACAGGCAAACAAAGTAAGAAACCCGTCAAGTTTGGCTCTCCTGGAGGGTGGAGATCGCACCACCTCTCCAGGCACCCTCCTCCAGGGCTTTCCCACATGCACTGTGGGAATCACTGCTCCTGACTGGAATTGGCTCCTGGGCTCCTCCTTTCACCCTGCAACTCTGAGAAGTGCCAGGCTGTGTCTTCTCTGTCCCTCCCTAGCCAGCAGCTGTCCACGAGCCAAGCCTTTCCTGTGCTCCATTTCCCAGGCTGTCCCACCCCGGATCTTACAGACCCTCCTCTCTCCCCGAGTGTTCCCTCCTCACCCTCCTACAGCCCCGGAGCAGCTAAAGGAGGAAAAGATCATTTCCTCGGTGCTGGTGCCCAGGAATACAGCCAGGGCCGTGGCTGCCTGCAGGAGAGCACTGCTGGCTCACGTTCACACGTGCAAAACCACGGGGATCGCCCCACAGCGCCTTCCAGCCTGTCCCATTTCACACAGGCTACAGCGGGAGACTTTCAGACCTCACAGTTATCTGTTAATAAGTTCTTAACACGCTAAAGCTACCTTGGCATTTATGGTCAGTTTGCACATTTCCAACGAGCAGCAGGAAGGGGAGAACAGGGCAGATCTATAAAAGTGTATTTACCAGCATACAGCTCCTGCTTTTAACTGAAAACTCTATTTTAGTCCATACTGGCTGCCACACAAGAACTCTGCTGAAGACAGCTATGAAACCTATCAATCCACCCAGAAGAACTTTGACTTTTTTTGGTTTGCTACCAAAATACAAAAAAGAGAAACAGTATTTGACTGACAAAATTGAAGATGCTTTCTTTTCATGATTTTTAACTCTTCCAATCTTGACGGAAGCAAACATGCATTATTTAATGCTATCAACATCATCTGAGATGTTGGGGCAATCCTCCATTTCTCTTTTCATGTCCTCCACACAGGTTTATTTTATTATTATTATTACTATTTATTTAGTTATTATTTATTCTTATTTATTAAATTATTTTTCTGCTGTTAAAAGGAGAATATGGTCTTCTGTCAGAAATACAGTCACTCCCAAACCAAACCAAAAAAAACCCACCAAGATCAGCAGTTGCAGTTTGGGGCCTTGCTGTGATGAAGAAACAGAGAAGCCTACGCTCTACCTCCTCTGCCCCAGAGCCCAAAGAGAAGAAGAGAAGCTGTTTCTGCAAGACCACTGCTTCAAACACAATCTTCCTTGGCATAAACCCCTTGGACCACTGAGAATACCAAACACTTATCTGTTAAAAAGAAAAATAATAATAATTTTAAAAAACAAAACCAAAAAAACCAAACAAACAAAAAAACCCAAACCCACAAGTGGCTCCTCCCTAGCAGAGGGACTGGGAAGGGCTGAGCAGGAGCAGCAGGAGGATGGATGGAGGGATGGAGGGATAGAGGGATGGATGATCCCCTGCACTGCCAGGGGAGCTCCCCCAGCAGGCACAGACCATTCCCAGTGGATGCTCTGCACACACTGCAGCCACAGAACCATTCTGGGTCCCAGGACAGCTTTTCCCACTCTACCAAGTCCCTGCTGGAGGAATGGCCTTGCCAGTATCACCTTGAAACAGAGGCACAAGCACGGAGAGGATTGCCCTCCTCACGCCAGGCCCACAGGTAATGTCCAGCTCCATTCTGTACAGCAATAGCAAGACTATTTCACAAAAATATTGATCCTGCTCTAACAGGTCCAGCAGAACTACACCGTTGTTTCTTTGGTTTATCAAAATTCAGGTCACCAAACATTCAGATTGTGAGCATTTAGAGAGAGAAACAAAACACAAAGATGCACCAAAGTTCAAACCGGTTTTCAGTCATCTTTTTTCCAGTAATTCATGTATTTTTGGGTTATTTGTCCCACTCTGGCTGACGCTTTCTCACGTGAGCCTACACTCTCTGTCCATGTGACACAGCCACACAGAACAGGGCCCAGGTGAAGTGGGCAGCTCTCTGCACAAAGGAAGAGACGGGTGAAACAAACACTCGCTCCCATCGCCCCACACCCAAATCAGTTACTGGAAAAGGACACTGCTCCCTGCAGAGAGCATCCAGCAGTGAGACATTCTCCCAGGAAATCCACCACTTGTTTGGGCAGCCCAAGCAGCACCCACCCCGCAAGGCAAAGGGCCACGTGCGCTGACCCCCCAACAGCCATACACTGCGCTTGCAACTGCCTTCTGCTTAACAGTTCTGAGCTTCCCTGACACGGATTCAAGGCTTCCTTTATCAGGTTCTGAAGACTAAAAGCGCAGGCACCCATAAACATCGTGTTCATAAACACCTGGAGAGGGAAGAAGGGCCCTGCTGCTCAGAAACACGGCCACAAGAGGCTTCCAGAACAGTGAGGCACAGGACAAAGCACTCTGTGCTACCCTCTGGCACCTTGGGTACCTCAGGGACTTGCATTCAACAGAAAGAAAAGAAAATAATTCACCATTCCATCAACTGCCTACTGCCAACACTAAAAGCATTTAGTGCCTAAGCTTCCTTGCACTGAAATAAAAATAAAGGTTTGTCTAGATGTTTCAGAGAACACCAGCTTACCTCTGAAAGCACAAAGGCCTGCTTTTAATCACCAGGAGTTAGCTGGCACCACTTGTCATAAGCTTTTCTTAAGGCTTAATATCCAGAAAGACTCAAGAAAAGAAAAAGCAGTTAAAAGCTGAAGAGGGACGGAGCGAAGTCTTATCCTTGGAATAAGTAATCACCTCACAATTGCACTGGAAAGCACTCAGTCCTTCCAAAAGCCTTCCAAACATATTCCCCAAGTTTGGACTAAGGACTTATTGTCTGAACAAACACTAACACATGTCTAAGAGGAAGGAATTATGGCCAAAAAACTTTAGATATGCTTTCAGGAACTCATAAGACCTCACAAAGCTCATTTTGACTGAGATATTTTGTATTTACCTAGAGGTTCAGTGAGCAGACAGATTTTGAACAAAGTGAGAAATGTTGTGAGATTAAGGTTGACTCATAATTTAAAAACAATCAGTGCAAAGACCACTGTCAATCACAACTGGTTTTGGACCAAGATGCTTCCTTTGGCCTCTTCCTCAGTGCACAGCACAGCTGAGAGAAGAACACAACAAAATTATAACCACAAAAATTTAAGAAAAAATCTCTGGAGAAGGAGGAAAAAGTTGCATCAGGATCTTCAAGAGCTAAATAATTTTCCACAGAGTTCCTGTTCTTTGGTGTTTTCACACCCACATCTGAACAGTGCTTCCATTTCTCAAGAGAACAGATCTATGGAATACATATGGCCACCAATAACACCAGTTGGACCCAATCAGGCAGTGACAGCTCTTCTGTATGAGAACCATTTCCAAATAATGCTTAATGTGTTAATCAGAAAAGCTTGTCTATCTCCATGTCACTGTGCATATGAACACAGAAAACTTCCTCATTTGCAATTATCCCCCTTTTGTGAGTTTTGAAATGCCAGCAAATACATGGTAGAGAATTTTATAATTACAAGTTCTGGTAATAGTTCTTACATGTTTCCATAATGTCTACATTGGAGTCTGACTTGTTAAGGGTAGAATTGTTGCAAAAAAGGCTTTGCAATGACAGTGAGACTCAAGTCCAGCTGAGTTATGCCCTTGACTGCACCCTAAGGAAGTTGCTTTCAGAGGATTAATAAAAAGTCACCCTTCCTCTCTTCCCACACAGATCTGTAAACCACAACATGCACCACCACCCCATACTCACACAACAAATTCCTATCCCTTAAGTGGTTCAAAAGAGAAATTACTTTAAATTTCCTCACTAGTTTCACTCTGAACAATCTCCCTTCCAGTCCTACAGGCTTGACAATGAATTTAAACCCAAAGCACACGAGTAAGAAACACCCAACAGAACCTGATTAACCTTATTTTTTTCAGCAAGTCAGAAGCTTTTTATCTGCACTACTATGCACAGAAATTCCAGTCTCAAGTTCTTCCCCACCCAGCCCTTAAACACACAGGAAAAGTTGTCCAAGACTGCCAACTCACATCATAAAATGTCTCTTGTTACTGGATGTATTGTTAGGTGAGGACAGAAAGCCTGAACACCAAAATATTTCCACCCTTAGCAAATTGTTCTAAAAACAAAATCCCTTCTGCATTGGGGATAATTCGGGGAGGAATTGCTTTTGCCCCCACCCTATTGCCAAGTGGCTGAAGTTCTGGAGGTCTTAACTGAGCACCCAGTACAGCCCAACAACAAATTGCTGTGCTCTAAAAGTGAACAAATTGCTCTAAAACTCATCAAATCCTCCAAGTTAAACCCCATTCTGCACTGCTATCACTTCTTACTCCAGGATCACCCCCACATTCCCATACCAACCATGATTTGTTAAACATACACATCTCACTTCTTGCCTTTGTGAGCAACTTGCTTCTCAACTTCATTCCTCCTGAATTTAGAAAATTTTGGGTAATTTCTACTGGAAATGCATTTGTGGACAACAGGTATTTAGATAATCTCAAAGCAGTGATATCTTTCAGGTTAATTCTCATCCAGTTCTGCAAACCAGCTCTTCACGAGAGCGGGTCTAACCACAGTGTCTTTGGCTGAGTCTTTTCTAAGACAGATGAGATATATTAATCTCTTGCCACAAAACAGGACATTTAATCCCCAAATTCTATCAGATTTACCCTGGCCTGGAGCTGAAGTTGCCCCCCACACTGAATGTCACTTGAGTAAACTCTCCTGTCTGTAGAGATAGTGTCCCATCAATGCACCCTGGGAGCTGCTCTTTTCCACAGACATTCCAAGGTGTGATTCATTTGCCATCCAGTTAAATAACACATATACATTTCCTTTATGATTCCTGACTGACAAATTCCTTTGCTCATTCTTAAGGCCTACAGGTAAAAAAAAAGGCCCTTAGGAGCAGGGAAATGACTCCAGTCCCTGGATCACCTCCTTTTCCTGAGTAATGAGCAGCTCCCCAGGTTCCAGCAGCACTTCCCAAAGCAGTGGAGCACAAACGGTTTCCAAGTGCATCCCTGCACGTAGCTTTGGTTCCAAGATAGATCCCTGAAGAATATCCTTAGTCACCTCCCTCCTGCTGCCAGACAATTACATCTCCTGGCACAGGGACACAGGAGAGAAAATGAAATACAACCTCTGTCCCTAACACAGCACCTGATGCAAGGATTGATATTGCTTCCCATATAACAACGGACATTTTCCTCATTTCAGAGAGGCACTTTTCTCTACGTCCCTGAAACTTTTCAAAGCTGTAACAAACCCTCCAGTGACCCAGAGAAACAACAGTGGCACTCACAGCCCCCTTCAGCAGCTGTGAGCAGCTAGGGCAGAGTTTTATGCCAAAGGCTCTGGAAGGGAAGGAAGACTTTTCTAAGTTCTGCAGTCCCGTTTTTCCAAGCATAAATACGAACTGCAAGTGTGCAAGCCAAGGTTTAGTGACAGGGGCAAGAAAAAAGAAAATCAAGATACTGATCAAAAAGCTGCAGCACAAAACTGTAACTAGGACATTGTGATGTTCCATCCCTTCTTAGGGGGAACAAGGCAAAGTTTAGTTGTATGGATTTGTGCTTATGGATTTCTTCATTTTTACCAATTAAGCAGTGAAAATAAAGATTAAAAAGGCATTTTTAAATAAAACAGCAGATTTTAACCCTAATCCTCTGAATAAACTAAGAACAGATGCTGTTGATGTAGGCAGGTTCTCCTTCTCCTCTGTGACTTAATGCATACATATTTAAAATGGTCAGCCATACAAAGCGGCTTGTTGATACAGCACAAACTACATTTAAAAAAACCAACAGAAAACCAAAAAAACTTTCTTGAGAGACACCTAAATGTGCTCCTTGCACAAAAATAAAACAGCAAGAACTGACAACCTAATTAAATAATCAGCTCTTACACAGTTGCCAAATGTTGTTTACTAAAGAGTTCTATTTAACTTTTTCTTTTAATACGTTAATATTGAATACTTGCTTTTCAAGACTAAAGTAACTAATCAGATCACTTTAAATATTTTCTTAGACACAGAGACTGCTTTAAAAATACTAAAACACTAGAGGGCTAGAGAGAGAGTTATCTCCAATGATCAGTTCAGAATTCTTATTAATTGTGTTCATAACAGGCCATCTTAAGCACCTGTGGAAGAACTGCCTGCTTTGCTTCAGCAAGTCTCAAGTTTTAAAAGCAGAGTTAGGATTAGAGGCACTGAATATAAGTATTTCTAAATAGAGGGGAATTACTCACAACAGCCACCAGGTAGTTGCTATAGCAGCTGAGAAATAAAATCAAGGAAAATCTTCAAGGTTGTTAGGAGAGCGTTTAATTTATTTAGAAATATCCTGAGCAATCTTTTAATATCTTTGCTGCGGATACACGCAGTGATTTGTACAAGAACCAGGCAATACAACGATGCTCCACAACTGCAAGTGTGGAAAACTTCTTTTAACTGCAGACAGGCAGGCACGGGGAACTTCAGCAGTGCCCAAGAGGCAGCGATTTCCCATCAGGAAATGTTAAGCACTGTCCTGCAGCCAGGAGCCTGCCCAGCAACGCCTGCTGAGGGGCTCCAGGCAGCGCAGGGGAAACGCCTTTGATGCTCCCTGGAAACCTGTGCACAACACCTGAGCATGTGCTGAGAGGGCAATGTGGAGCCTTTCTGAGGGAACAGTTTCTGGGAAGTGTCACCTCTGAGGCAGCCAGCCAGGTAAGGCAGCAGAGCACAAGGTACTCCAACAAGCACAACAGCACTGGAATGAAGCGCCTGAAATGGCATTTTTCCTTTCCCTGCTGCACAATAACAGCTACGTCCAGGGCCTGCGTGCCCAGAAACCTCTCTGTCCACCAGAAACCTCTCTGTGGTATTCCAGTTGTACAAAGAACTGGTTTTTCTCCCACCCGGCTTACATCAACAAGGACAGAAAGTTTACTGCCTTAATCCAAAGGCAAATCTTAAAACTTTGCGTGGTTTAACAGGAGCACAGAGAAAACACACAGTGGTTTTTAGAGACTGCTCTAACCAAACCCAAACCACTAAACCCCAAAGGCATAAGCTCAGAATAGTGACTCATGCCAAGAATATTATTTTTGCACATATTACTTGTAGAATCAGGATAATTTACACTGCTATTTTTTACCACCTTTATTTTTTTTTTTGGCAGTGCACCACCCAGCAGCAAACCCTCATGTCCACACTTTCAACACACTATTTGCTTCAAGATGCACAAAAACTACCCCCTCCAGCCAGCAATGACACATCTACTTTTGATAAACTAATATGCTACTCCTCACTTGTAGTAACTAAATTCCAGATATAAGCAGCATTTTTCACCTATTTTCCTTCTCTGGAGGATTATCAACAAATTTCAATTACAGGAAAAGTAATTAAAGCTACTCAAGAATAAAAAAAAAGCTTGCCTAGAGATCACCAAAACTTGCACAACTCAGCTGTTACCTCAGCCCTACCTACAGGTGTGTTATCTGCAAAAAAAAAAATCCCCATCCTAGAGGAATGTCCTCCAGCCCAGAGAACACTCATTGAAATCACACTTGTTTTCATTCACTGCTCTCTTCACATGCCTCTTCCAGACTTGTTTACAACCTGAATGGAGATTTCACAGCTTTTCTTTTCAAATGCCTGCATAAAAAAAACTAGTTCACTCGTTTTCTGGATCAAGGTAAAACAAGAATTTTCTTATTTGAGCACGTGAGCCAAACACAAACAACACTGAATATTAAACCCTGCAACATAGCAAAGAAAAACAACTACAGAAACAAGAGAAAAACAGCCAGATTTGGAAGATAGATAATTATTGTCTGAAGCATCCATTACAGTTAGAGCTGTCAGTTTCATCCTAGGGAAACAGAAGTGGCCTTTCACCAGCAGATGAGGTATGAACAAAAGTGCACCACCAACTACATAAAAAAACCCCCAGCAAAACAACAACTTGGTATTCCTGAAGCATCCAGCTGGGATGTATCAGGGCTCGTTAACTTTAAATACTCCCAGTGACCAACAGACACAGCAACAGGATTGGAAGCAACTACTTCCAGCTGTTATTTTCTGCCACTTGTTTGTATTACCCTATACTTGCAGGTTCTCATCTGATGCTGCATTTGATTTTATTTTCTTAAACAAAAGTGATTTACTTCATCTCTCTTCCCTTCCTCTCTTCACTATGAAGACAAGTGGGATGTACTAAGTAAAATATTTGCTGCACAAGATGAAAAATTAACAAGAAGTATTTTTTAATTATTAAATTAACAGAAAACATTTTAACAAAGAGGTATTAAGGCTTCTAATTAAGAAGAGTTATTTGCCAAAATCCCACTTTAACAGTTCTGGATAACATCATGTAGTAAATTTGTTTATATTTTTAAAAATATTTGTAGAAATCAATTATCACCACACACTATGGAACTTAAAAATCAATATGCACAACTGATAACTATAAATTTAATGAGGCATTTAGGTAACTAAGCACGGTAGCAGAAGTAGCTTTTATTATTATAATAGAAGTCAACAGATAAAAAAAAATAAATCAAAACGAGAAAAAGCAAAGTAAAAGAAATTCCGTATCTTCCACTTCATTAGATGTAACATTTCTGCTCTTATCAGGGATTTACACGCTAAAATAACAAACCAAAGCCGCCGACGGTGATGCCTGAGATTAGAGCAACCGCGATGCCAGACGACTGGAAGATGCGATTTACCAAAACAAGGGGAAAGCAGCGCGGTCCGCACGCACAGCGGCCCCGGGCCCCGCGGCCGGGCAGGTGCAGCAGCGACGCCCCCTAAAGACACCGCGGCCCCTTCCCAACTCCCGGCACACATCGCCTCGCTCCGCAGATGGAAACGCAGGGAAAAGGGAACCGCGCGCCTAAGTAGATTAAGGGCTCAGCGACTCGTTTTCTGATTATTTGTGCGATTCCCGACCCCAGCGCGGGCCCCCGAACTCCGCTCGTCTCTCGCTTCGGGGAAATAACGCGAAGCGAAGCGCACGCAGAGCGCATCCAGCGGTGCGGGCAGGGCAGGGCAGGCACCGCGGGGCAGCTCCCACGGCCCCGCTGCCCCCGGCCCGCCCCCGGCTCCCCCTGAGGGGCAGCGCCGCGACCACCGCCGGCCCCGGGGGAGGGAACGCCGCTCCCCCGCACGCACAGCACAGCCCCCGGGGTCCGGCGGGGAGAGGAGGGGGGCGCGGGGCGGGGGAGGGATGCGGCAGGACCTACCCACGCCGTAT
>VXBU01011330.1:104826-186528 GCA_013400315.1 Bombycilla garrulus | reverse complement strand
CCATCCCATCCCATCCCATCCCATCCCATCCCATCCCGGCTCCATCCCCACCCGTCCCACCGCACCTGCCGGCCCCAGCGGCTCCCGGGAGGCCGGCCCGCAGTGCAGCACCGAGCCCGGCTGTGTTGGCGGCACGGGGCCGGCCCGACCCCCGCCCGCCGCCCCGGCTGCCCGTGCCATGGCCCGGCCTTTGCCCCAGCCCGCACAGCCCCGCTCGCTGACCCTGGCAGCGCTGACCCCAGGCACCAGCGCTGGGATCAAAACTTGCCTGATGTTGACTGGGTTTCATTTTCTTGTCGGTGTTATTAATCTCCACAGCTTCTAAAGAGCTGTTGAAATTCGCGCAGTTTCCACAATGAACACATACCCAAAACGGGAAACAGCGTTTAGATTTCGTCTCGAAGATCAGCTTCCACTTCCTTCCATAAAAACTGAATTTGAATTCTTCACAGCAAGGGAAAAGCTGAAACGAGTTATACAAAAGTTTTCCTGCAACTGACATTTTCCTCCCTGCAATATTCTGATGGACCAGTGCCCTGGCCCCAGGCAGAGCCTTCCCAAAGCTTAGGGAAAACACCACTTTTCATATAGCATTTTCAGAAACCCTCATAAACAACTTGCTTGATGTAAAGTTTTATGATTGCACTAAACTTTTTAACAATATAACTTCAGATGTACCCAACACTTTTAATAGAATATCTGTTCTCTGATTATATAATAAAACAGAATGAAAGTCATCAATTTGCACTACAGAACTTTTGTTGCTGTGGAAACCTTCATTATTTATTTTTTTAACACGTGCAACTCCTGTTTCCCCACTGAGCAGGGCCAGGTTCCTGTTTGGGTTTTGGTTTGGTTTTGGGATGTCGGGTTTTGTTTTCCTGTGTGGAGACCAAACAGCAAGTGGCCAAGAACTAAGTGTGCTTGTACATTATTCATTTAGAAAAAACAACTTATTCTATCCTACCTTAATTCATATTCACATTTAGGCATTTGTATTTACAATAGCTCCTTTCCTTCCCTTCCTGAGGCACTCCCACAGCATGCAGAAATAGCTTTTTGAAGGGACAAAGCATGACAAAGTCATTGAGTTTTAACTGCTGGAGATGGGCTGCTCCAGAGTTTGAGAAACTGGTTTTGGTTTTTTATCTCTGTATATGTCAATAATAAATACCTTCTAGTATCTAGCATCTCTTCCTAGTACTCTGGGAGCAGAAAACCTCTGCAGCGACAGGAATTGGTTAATTCTTCCAGGCTCTTTATTCCACAGTCTCAGCCCTTCAAGGATTCTTCTTGCTGCCAAGCTGACCAGTACTTAAACTGATACTTTTCTTGCTTAAGAAGAAACACAGCAGATTTTTTTCCAAACTACAACCACATCTGTGTTGACTCTTCCATTAAAGTAAACTCGGAATGAAGGTGAACTTGGGAAGGCAAGTGAGAACCTTCTAAGGTTAATAAGATAAACTCTGAGGAGGAGACCAAAACAGCTGGACAGAATAGGACCTGCAAGGACCTAACAGCACACAGAAAGCACTTTATTTAAAGACCATTTTTATGATCATGGACATATGAACGTCAGCATTAGCAGGGACACCCACACTGATGGCAGATTACCTGTACTTGGAACACAACACATATTACTGCATGTTTATTCCTGACTCTTTTCTGCACTGCTGCTGGTGAAACCTATTTTCAGAGAGAGTCAGTAGATGGCCATGTGACCCACATGACTTCAGGAAGAAAAAAAGTCAATGTACTGAGCTGTCGAATCAGCGGAATGCAAGTTTGCTTAAGTTAAAGTTACCAAATATATTTACACCTTTTCCTCTGATCTCTTTAATGAAGGTCCCATCACCTCCACAGAAATACTGGTTGCTTTAGTAAACACTCTTAGCTTAAGCATGGCAAGGAACAAACATCCTTCCACAGAGGCAGAGCCACAAATCTCCCAGGCACCAAGCTGGAATTCAGGATTACCCACGTGCAAAGGAGACACCAAAGCAAACAGTGACTGCTGCAGAACAACTGTTTCTGATGTCCCTTCTCTCTCTTAACAGAGCTCACTCCTGCCAGCTTCAATATTCACACTACTGTGGAAAGCACAGGAAAAGCAGAGAAGTACTGCAGCAAGCAGAAACAAGAAATTCTCAGGGTTATATGCCCCAGTTTTTTGGGATTTGTTTGTTTGTCTGTTTGTTGTAGTTTTTGTTTGGAGGGGTTTTGTTTTGTTTGGTTGGTTTGTTTTTATTTTTCCCTTATAAAGTTTGCACATTGAAAACACACCACAAAGTTGGAATCCAAAGCCTACTTCTAAGTAAAGTTTAGTTAAGAAGTTTTTGAAATTGACATCAACAATCAAACTGAATTTTAAAACCTGATGTAAACGTCACAGCTCCTACAAGAAGAGTTTCTGTAGGTGGGCATTATGGATCCCAAAAATTAATGGTTTTCAGAGAAAAGGGACCGCCCCTTGCAGAAGTCTTCGAGGTGCTGTTCTGTCACTAAACTCCTGTGTTGCACTGAATTGAAATCAAGGCAAATAACAAGCTTCAAGACCTTATTTAAAATGAACAAGTCAAGTCAGCAGAAAAGCACTAATCTCTGAAAAACACTGTCTTAAATTACTTAAAGTCCACTGTGTTCAGGAGCTGTCCTGTCTGAGGTATTTGAGTTCCTTATGGTTCTACTACTGCAAACACAGTTGTCCTTACCCAAACAGAGCAGGCAGCAATGTTTAACACAGTGTTAATTAAAATACATTAGAGAGTTCATCCTATATTGTCCTGTCTTGCCATAATATAGATGTGATTTGAAAGACAGCTGGCTTGGGATTGGAGAGATTTGACACAGTTTCTTTCTCTTAAATAGATCAAGGGAGCTGCACAATCCTTTCACATGCTCTGCAAGGGACAATGGAAGGTCAGAGTGCAGAAAGCAGAGAGATTTTTACACCTCCCTGCAAGCAGCTTTCTCTCAGTTATCCCAGCCTTAAAGTACCACAGAACATATCGCCCTCCTGCCCTCTTTTTCAGGTAAGTGCAGCCCCACACTTTACCCTTTCTCCCCATTCTCAGCCCTACAGTTGCTGCTCACTTCCATTATTACTTCAAGCCTCTGTTTCAGTAAGAGGGTCCAGGACCCTTGCTGTCAGAAAAAAAAAATCAGGGATGAATTTCAACTCCCTGTGACAGACCAGACAATATATTTGATTACATTCCATCCTTTCCTACGCTTGAGGTTCTTTTTATTTTTGTTTCTTTAAACTTCATATTCTTCCCCTGTTGTTAAGACAAATTAAGCCACTGAATAGCTCGACATTTCCATTCTTACCTTGCACGAGAAACAAAGAGATGCAAAGCAAATCCACTCCATCATCTGTGACTATCTCACAGGTCCTTTTGAAGCACCAGTGTTTCTACTTTATGTCTCAAAATAGGGATTCTTGTGTCCCAAGAACCGAGCTATTCTTCCTTTTGTGAAGTCATCTTCTAAAATTTTAAGCAGGAGGACTCAGGTTTTGATGTACAAACCCAAATTCTATTTTTTGTCCTATTGCACAGGGCCATTCCATGGATTTCTTCTTTATGAGGGATCAAACCAGCAACTGTGGAATCTAAATGCAGCAGATGACAGATTTTTTTCTCCAAAGCATCACAGTGTTTGTGCCCCACACACCGAATTATTGTTTAATTGTGATGATTTCTGATTAGTGCTCAGGATTGGGGAGGATGTTAAAGTCCATTATCTTAAGACTCTTTCCAAGTTTTTAATTCAGAAGGAGCTCCTTATAAACAAACCTCTCCCAGCCCTTAACATTTCCCAGCTTTCTGCTGTCAGCCCATCCTTTATTCCTCATGGAGTGCCTGAAGTAATTCATGACCAACAGCAGCCAGTACATGTTTAACTCACCATGTGAGAGGCAGCAAACAGAACTTTCTGGTAGTCCTGGGAACATCTCAATTACAATAGTTCTGCTCTTCCATTCCTGAATTTTTCTTTCATGCAAAGTGGAAGTCAGCGTAAAACATTCCAGTGTTTTCCCTATTTTTGCTGTTATCTTCCTCAGAACAAAGGTAGTCTAAAGTCATAGGGAGCAGAAAAAGAAGTGTTCTCA
This sequence comes from Bombycilla garrulus, assembly GCA_013400315.1. Taxonomy (NCBI): domain Eukaryota; kingdom Metazoa; phylum Chordata; class Aves; order Passeriformes; family Bombycillidae; genus Bombycilla; species Bombycilla garrulus. The sequence continues at coordinate 182,411 of VXBU01011330.1, read as the reverse complement.
CATCCTTCCAGAATATTAGACATGTGGGGTTAAGCCTCACCTAATAAAACTCCCCGTAAAAATGTCCACTTCTCCAATTTACACAACAGTTACAAATATAATAGTAAAAGTTACTTTCACTCTATTTGTAGCATTGTTTGAGAACAAATTATAAAATGAGAAAAAAAGCAGGACTTGCAGATTGACAAGATCAATGTGGTTGTGCCAGCACCTAATTTTGTATGTTGCTTATGTAGAAGGTATCTGGATTAAATCAGGAGAATAATACTGATTTNAAAAAAAACAGGACTTGCAGATCGACAAGTATAGATCAATGTGGTTGTGCCAGCACCTAATTTTGTATGTTGCTTATATAGAAGGTATCTGGATTAAATCAGGAGAATAATACTGATTTTTTTTTTCAGCACAAAAGTAGAGAATGGACTGACTAATACCTTAATACCAATATGTCAAGTGCAACTACCAAAAATTTACAGTGCAGGTGGTAATTATTTAGTCAGATGGACCTTTATATAAAAAAAATCACAGATCATGCTGAACAAATGTTTTCCTGGTACTGAAGAAACAGAGTATTTTGCCCTTTAATTAGTTAAAAAAAAAAAAAAGTAAAAATTAATTTAAAACTTCTTGTACCATGAATAATTAAGAAATTTGAGGAAAATACTATTGCAGCTTCATTCTCACTTATCCTTAATGCTCTCACTACAGCAAATTACCTATTAAAAGGGTGGGAAATCATACAATGTTAATTAGCACTGTTGTGACAAATTTAAACCTTTTCCTATTAATTTCTTTTAATGTTCAGGATATAAGAAACCCTATCACAAGTAATAATTAACTCCTGTCTTATTTTGTGAAATGAGAGTTCAGAAGTATTTGTGAACTCTCTTTGTGAGTATGATTTTTCTGGTCTTTTTTTTTTCTTTTTTAAATTTCATATCTGACCTTATGCATTTTTTCTAATTTATGTATTTATTGCCGTGAAAGGGATCTCTTTCATGCTAAGAAATTCATACTGCTGAAAGACAACATCAGAGAAGTGGTTTCATCGCTCATGGAAATGAGCATGTTGCTATTCCAGAGGCTGATGAAGCGATTTGAGCTATCACACCACCAGCCCTCAGCCAAACCGGTAGCAGGGAGGGCAGGGTTTGGCTGGGGATTTTTAAGTGCTCTCTCTCAAGTTTTGGCTTTACTTCGGGGACAACAGAAGCTTGGTTTGCACACAACATCTAACACAGCTCCGGGGGGCGAGGGCTGAGGGTTGCGGAGCTCCGCGCTGGCATTTGATGCGCTGCGCTGTGTGAGGGGAGGCAGAGGTGTCCGGCCGGGCAGGGCTGAGGGCAGGGCAGGAGCCCCGTGTCCCTCCCCGGGCTGTCATTTCCCGGGCTGTACCTTCCCGGGCTGTCCCTCCCCGAGCTGTCCGGACCCGGGCTGTCCCTCCCGGGTTATCCCTTCCTGAGCTGTCCTTCCCGGACTGTCCCTTCCCGGGCTGTCCCTTCCCGAGCTGTCCCTTTCCGAGCTGTCCCTCCCAGATTGTCCCTTCCCAGACTGTCCCTTCCCAGACTGTCCCTCCCGGACTGTCNTCCCTCCCGGACTGTCCCTTCCCGGGCTGTCCCTTCCCGGACTGTCCCTTCCCAGACTATCCCTCCCGGGCTGTCCCTTCCCTCAGCGCCGCTCTGTCCCCCGCCAGCCCCAGTCGCTCCCGGTCCCTGATCCCCGTGGCGCCGCGTTAAGGAGCTCTGCCGGCTCCGGCCCCTCCGCTCCCGGCTCCCCGCGCTGTCCCTGGTGCTGGAGCCGCTGCCGCCCGGGCCCCGCCGGCCCCGGAGCTCCGGAGATCTCCAGCCGAGCTCCCCCGGCGCTCCGGCAGAGCGGGAGGAGCCTCCGCTCCCGCAGCTCGGCAGCTGCCAGCGAGCGCCAGCCCCGCCAGCCCGGGCACAGGGAGCAGCCTCGGCTCTGGCCGCTCCCTCTGCAGGGAATGCGCCGTGAGCTGGGAATGAAACCAGCGCTGACACAAGCGACTGGTAAAACTGGAATTTAAAACGACTGAAATGGATAATTTGAAGTGGTGCTGGACCTATCCGGGTCCGCTCCATTTTCCCTTACGGGAATGCTGGGGCACACAGTGTAGCTGTGGGCGCAGCGCTGCAGCTCAGCTAATGGTTACAGAAATACACAGTCCTGGCAAGGTGCTCAGTACCCAAGGAACGCTGTTTAACATTTCTTACTATTTTACTATCCATACTAATCACATATTTATATTTGAAAAGTAAACCTTCTATGTGTTTATCTGTAAAATTATTTTGATTACTTCTAGCTAGATAAATCCATCATTGTACATATGTACAGTCAAAACAAAGCACATTTTTATAGTAAAATAAATAGTGTATTTTTATAGTGTATAAATGTTATAAATCTTAAAAAATTTAATTTTGTTAAGATGGGGACAGTTGAACTGTCATTAGTTTGACAGAGAGCCAAATCAGGTTTCCAGCTCCTAGTTTCATGTGCCCAGAGTGACAAGTAGTTGACAGTTAAGTGTTCATATAAGCTTCATATTCCAAAATTAATTTGAAATATATCCTTGTGAAAGGCATTACTGTATTCCAGTATTTAAGAGATATATTCTATATGTGTTCCCAGCATGCCAAAACCACTTCAGTCTTCTGTAAAGCAGACTTGAAATTTTGTGTCATGCACGCCTCAGTACAACATCCAAAGACACCCACTTGTGTCACTTAGGTTAACTGGGGGGGAAATCTGACAGGAATTTATTTTAAGAGCTTTGACCTACGTAATGAAATCAAATCGTCTTGAGCAGAATAAAGGAAAGCAGAATATTTTGTTACCTGACACAGCAGAACAATGAGTCAATTGTAGCAATTCTGCAGACTGGCATGTCCCTGAGTAAAAAGGATGAAGTTACTGTAAATCCATCCAAATACTCACATCCAGCTCTGGGAGTGAATCAGCACAAAGTGACCAGAAGCTGATTCATCTAAATAACAAAAGCCCAAACACCTCAGCTGTCCCCACACAGAAGAAATCAATAATCACACAAATTCACTCTCCTGCCATAATGAACTACAGCACAACTGGCCAAGAGCTCTCAAATACACCCAAGTGGTGTCTTGTGCTGAGAAGCAATGGCATCCACACATTTCAATGGTGTTGAGCATTCCCTTTTCCTTACTGCTTCCTGACACTTCAGCAACACCGTGAGTACAGCACTGAGAGTTGCTCATGGTGCAGAAAGGACACAGATTCAGGGCCCCCGGCCCAGTGAGCAGCCCCAGGTACAACCCAGCAGTGACAGTGCTGGCTGGCTGCTGCAGACACCAACAGCTCCTCCCTGTGAGGCATCTTCCTGAAACCAGCAAGGAATGTCCTGATGTCCTGAAGTGACTGAATCAGGTGTTTGAATCAGTCAGCAGGAGCAGAAGCCTAAATGAGATGGGTGGTATCCACACGGGAAAAATTGCCATCCAAGATTGCTTTGTGTAAAGGCAAGGATGTGTCCTGAGTCTCCTGTAAAGATGTGCAACCAAATCGTAATTCTTTATGTTCTGTTAACATACTAAAGAAATAGCAACGCAAATCAACACAGCTGCCAGGAGCAGGAGTGCAGAGCTCTCCCCAGAAGCCCTCCCAAAAACATTCCCCCTGAGTGCAGGCCACTGAAAGAGGGAAGTACACTCACATTATAAAGCACTCAACGACAGGCACAGGGAAAAAAACAAGGAAAGCAGTTTAAAATGATCCCTCAGAGACCAGCTATGACCCAGGTACTGTTTCAGCCACAAAAATGGAAGTTTCTAAATCCATTAATTCCTTCAAAGTGAAGGGAAGGCCTAGAGAAGAGTCTGCCAAAGCTATTTTTACAGACACACTTTTACTTACAACGTGACACAGATTAAAGGATGGGTTCAGTTAGAAATATTTTTTTTGTATATGATTCATGAATTGTCCACCATTAGGTGGAAGACCATCAGGGTTTGGACTGGCTATGGCCACTGCAACTGTCCTACAGAGAGTGAACAACCTTACATATTTATTTAGTGGTATTAAATCCAGCAACCAATATGGAAATAACATGCCTGGCAAGCAAAGTGCAAACATAGTCTGCAACTCTCAACTAATTGAACCTGCTCAGATTATGAAGACAAAATTCAGACAATTTTTAATAATTCATTTTTCTCCCTACTGGTAACAGAGAAGGGTCTCTGAGAGTTTACATTCAGCACACACTGCTACAAATGTGCTACTGTTTAGAATTAAGAGAGCACAGATTCTGATGCAACTTTTACCTTTTCTATGAATATGAAATCTTTTGGCTCCTGGTGCAGCTCTCATTCCCTAGTGCAGTTCAGGATCCTGGGTGGTTCTCAGGGTGCTTGGCCATGGCAGCTTGAGCTGAAGCAGGACAGCTGCTCCCTGTCCCCCCCAGACTAAGCACAGAGTGAAGATCTCAAGCTGCTGTCTGGAGGAGCTGAGGGCAGGATTTCCAGGGTCCAGCTAATCTTCCATTAATACTAATTCCACTGCAACCTGGTAAAATCTGTTCTTCACCCACTGAAAGAAATTCACCGTTCCTTGTGAGTTTGTTTGGAACTCATATTAATTGTTGCAGTTTGCAAACTACTTTTTGCAAACTACTATTTGTGTTCCAACACAAATAATGAAAAATCTTAAGTACCTTTTATTAGATCAACCCATGTAACTCTGAGGGAAAAACATGGACACATTTTTGGGTGCAAAAGCCACTGAAGAAATAACGTTATTAAAATACCTACCAATGCACATAAACAGGCAAAGACTGGAATTTATTACACAAATACAACATTTTATGCTTGGAATTATGCAATACAGTTCTCCCTGAAGAGTATAAAAGTATAACTAATAAAAGGAAATATAAATTATATATAGCAAGATTGTGTAAGGGAAATATTTTACTGTTGTGTGTGAGATTGCTGTCTGAATAGCTAATAATTAACCTGGACCTCTATATCAAAAGGTCCAGGTGATGTCTAATGATGTCTCATGCATCATTTCAAAGAACCTGATGAAAACATCTAAGGAAAATTATAATGAAAAGTGATAAAAAATAGATTACTGAAATAAAGTGCAGAAATATATATTTACTTATGAAACAAAGAGAATAATAATGTGAGCAGCATGGACAAAACAGAATTTGTCTGAGATGAAATATTTTGGAGAATGATGAGCAAACAAATGAGTTTGCTCAAAATTTTCAAGAGCATTCTAATACTAGATTTAATGAGAAAGCTTTTCAATTTTATTGCTTCTAGAAATTGTGTCAGGATAGGAATTAACTCTCCGGACAGCGAGGGGAAAAGAAATGTTCCTGTTGCTGGTAGCATTCACACTCTCATTAGTGTGAGAGCTGGCACATTTCTTTCTAAAACGTTTAGCCATCCTCAGGATGTGAGAGCACTGTGGTTCCACTGGGATCTTGATTTGCAACAAGAAGAGCTGACCAAACAACCTTGGAGCAAATGCACGTAAGATGATTCAATTTAAATTAAACAGAATGGTGAACAAACATTGGGCTCAGAAGAATTTTTGAGTAACTATGGTAACTGTTTACTGAAAATAATTGGACTGAAAAACTTTTGAAATTGAACATGAAGGTTTAGAATATATTTAAGTTGTAAATAGAGTACTATTTCTAAAATGGGAGTACCAAACAAAGAGATTTCAGTAAAACTGGGCCCCAAAGGAGTAACCACTCCAAAGGAAGTTAATAGTGCAAATGAAATCCTAAAAGGGCTTTTAAAAGAAATTAATTGGAGAGAGACAGGTACAACTTACAACTTACAACTGCAAAATGCGAAGGGAGAAAGTCAGAATTTCCAGAAATCAATCTGAACTATATCAACGAAAGAACAATAAAACATAAAGATTTCTCAGACCTGTTTTTTTTAAAGGGAAAAAAATGGGAGAACATTACAAGGAAAATGAGACAGAGCTTAAAAGTGATCTAGAAAATAAAATCCTCTTATTTTACAGTTTTCTGTAGGGTGTGTGGCAGGTTCATGTGCTGCATGGCAAATTAACATTATTTGGTGTCACATGAAAAGATTCATAGGGAGGAGGCAAAGGTTGAAGAGCTCAACAGAACCAGGAACAGCCACTCTGTGGCTCCAAATGCTAAAATATGTGATACCTTTGTGCCCTGCTCTGAAATCAGAAATTTGTAATTCCAGTCTTAAATGAGACAGATTCAATACCTGCATTACAAGGAAGAACAAGTGATCCAAGCAAGAACCAAGTTATTGAAAATGATCAGAAGACAGTTGCTGGTAGATCATTACCAGTCCAATGTCCAATAAAAAGATCTTGTTTTGCAGTAAAAACTCTGCCTTCTACTAGATTGCTACCGTAATAAATTAAATATTTTATTCAGAGTATTTCCTCCTGTTTTTTACTAAATACCTTTATTACTATTTTCTTTTGCAGAGAGGAATAATTACATATCATGTAACCACAATAAAAGCAGACAATAAGTAGTGTAACCTGCCTTTTTGCTGCTGTAACCAGACAGAGATTAGGCCCTGGAGCCAAAACTTGCACCCAAAATTAACATTAAGGAGCTGGTATGGGAGCTGCCTTGTTCTTCCCAAACACAGAACATGACTGATGCAAACAATACCCTCTTACAGACACTCCTGGAGAAATTTAGCACAATGTTAGGAAATAATTCTGAAGCTAATAAATCACCTTCTGATCATAGCCAAAAGTGTCTGCAAATTTTTCTTAATATTACAAATATTATACTAGAAGAGATCCTATAAAATGAGAGTGAACTACAAGAAATCTGTACACAGGGAGGTTGCTTACAAAGATAAACAGAGTGAGCCACCTGAAACTAAGTCCCATTTTTTTCCTGTTTTATTCTAAATACATGTTTATGGGAATTGCAGCCACTTGATTCAGAGGGCAATCAAGGCTATGTGATTCACTCAAGCAAGCTATAAAACAGTGATGGATCCTACACAGGGAACTTTGTATTCTGAAGCTGTGAGACATCTGATAAACTCCAGGAAATTATTTCCACCAATTCAGACCTTTACAATCCATAGATGTCTAATTTTTCTAGGATTATTTGCTGAAATATAAAAAAATTATATTTACAACAAATACGGATCATAGGAGGCTTCCCTCTAAATGCCATCTAAATGTGCTAGCTAAAGTGCTTTTGGGACAGAAGTGTTCTAACACAGAAAACCATAATGGTGATTGGCATTGCTAAAATCCCAGTGATGTGTGTCCTGGGCATTCCTGATCTAATACAGGTTAATACAACGCTCTGGGGATTTCTCTGCTGGCAGCAGCAGCTCAGGCCAGACAGCTTGAATGAAGCAATCAGAGCCTGGGCAGCTCCATGACTGAGCACCACAAAGCTCACACTGCTCCAAGCTGCAGTCAGATGGAGTCAGCAGAGAAGGAAACGTTTCCCTCCAGCTGATCTGCGTGAACCTAATCCCACCACAAAGCTCTGCATCCCTCCCATGCTGCAGCACACTGCCAGCTTCTGATGCCCACACTTCATAAAGAAAACAGAAACAGTTCATGAAAAAGAGCCAAAAGAATGTAATTAAGATCTGGGGAACAAAAATCCTCCTAATAGAGATTTAAAGAGACCAATCTCTCTAGCTCTGTCAAGTGTGAGGTCTGATATGATCACAGCTATAAGCACATGTACAAAGAGTTTTCTAATTGCTCTTCAAATCTAGCAAAGGCATTCTAAGGCTCAAGGCTGATGAGCTGCTCAGACTGGAATAGCTGCAGTTTGTTAAGCATGGGAATAAGCCAGCACAACTTACCAGGAGATGTAAAAGATTCTTTATTGCTTCAACCTTTCACTCCAGCTTGGCTGTCACTCAGAGAAACATCCATTAGCTCAGCATGAAGAGCAGTCTTGAGGTAATTTCAGGTGAAATTCGCAGATTCATGTTTTCCAAGGGAGGTTACTGTTACCACTTTCTATAGAACAATTTATTAAGTAGGTGACCCTAACAAAAATTTATTTTAATTATTGAAAATAAAAATATCTTTATATGAATATACCAGCACATACAGGTGTTATTTTAAAATTACATCACTAGAGGCTCTACGTGAGGCTTTCTATCAATAACTGTTGTGTTATGAAACAGACTTTTCTAAAAATGACAAACAATTTTTGCATCCTTTTCCATAAAGAATTCCATTTGTTCAGGAGTCAAAGGAGAGAAGCCTTATCACTTATTGCCTGAAACAGCCTAACGATAGAAAAGATCACCACAAAACATGGCTGCTTTGGCATTTTCATAGCCAGGAAAAAAATAATTCAGCTGTTAGGATCCTGTCACTTCTCTTAGTTTTGTGGTTCAAAACTTCCTTCAAGGCTTAATAAACCAAAAGATGCTGCAGACATGACAACTCTCACTGGGCTATCTCCTGGTCTCAGTGGGCAGAACCACCTACCCTTGGTATTAAAGAGAGACCTGCAGCTTCAGCTGTTCATTAAGAAATGCAGCTGCTTGAATCTGCACAGAGATTTGGAATGGCTCAATAAATCCCAGAAATGATGGCTTGGCAAACAGGGTGTCAGTAAGATGGTCAATACTGACCACTGGAATTCACAGATATTGGCAGTTTTTAAAATACACAAATCAAATTATATCTACTTCATATTACTTATATGTGTTTTGCTATCTGGCTGTCTACAAACTTGCTCTTTCCTCTCTGTCATCAGTCTCCAGCGTCCTCGAGCTTCTCTTTGCTCAGAGAAAAGGGCTTCTAACACTGTAATTTCTAACAACCTTTCTAACCACGTACAGCTCTTGAATCATACAAGCCTTGACTCAATTACCAAGTGGCTCTGACTCAGATGTTCAGAATTTTTCCAATAAGATCATGACTTTGTGCACTTTCAATACCAAAGTGACTTTGTGATGCTAAAATCAGTCACTGTGTTTTGCCATCTGCATACCAGTCCTATTTGCCAAAGGGATATTTCAAACAGACCAAGAGGGTCTCAGTGGAAGAGCTCCCATGGAAAACCTGGAAAGTGCTCCCCTTTGAGCAGCTAGTTTTGTTTTTTCTCAGGGCTGGCTTTCTGAAACGTGCCAGGTATATTTCTACTTGCTGTGCACAACATTTGGATTATGCCTTGCTTTTCTGATGATGCACCGGGTCAGCTCCTGCAATTAATGTTCTCAGGGATTTTTTTTTTTTTTTCAGATTAGGCTGAACCTGCCACAGTTTTATCATGTCAGCAGTCTCTACCAGTGCTACTTTAGCACTTACGGTGCTAAACATTTGCAGTAGCAAAGGCCTGGATTAAAATGCTAAAGGAAAAGACCTCATTTCAGGGATTTGAAGCACCAATCTCACTTTTGCGTGAGATTTTCAATACACAACTCCATGAACTCAGCTGCCTGTGGAAAAGAATTCCTGTGCTTGTCACTGCCCTGGAGTGAGGAAAGCTCAGACGCAGAGGATTAAATCTGGAGAGATGAATCTTGCATTTTCTGACAGCAGTTATACGGAGCAAGGCAGCCAAGGTTTGTGGGGAAGCAGCAGCTTTGGGAAGTACCTGTGGTTCCAGTGTACTCCATCCTTCCTCAGGGGTCTTTCCAGCTGAGTGTGACTCTAATGATTCCTGAGAGCTGTAACAAGAGAGAGATTGGCTGGGACACACACTGCAAGGTCAGACTGCTGTGTGCCTCTCCTGTCTGTGCCCCCTGCTCCGGGTGTTCTGATCCAGGACTGATCTGAGCCAAGGCAGAGGAGCACAACAACGAGCTCATCTGGAACAGCTGCCAAGAGCCTCAGCTCCTGAGCACAGCAGGAACAGAAATGGGGAACGGGGCAGACAGTAATGAGCTGAGCTTTTTGCATCTGATCCAAAAGATGCTCCAAAGAACTTCCCAGAACTGGGGCAAGCAGGAGCCTCTCACGCCAGCGCTCTCCTTTTTGTTCAAGATTCACATCTCCATCAGCTCGGTGCTCCTGCACGGAGAAGTGGGACAGGAGAACATCTGCACAGCAGAGCCATTGGTGCTGAGAACACAGACCCTGCAATGTGTGTCACTTTGGTTAAACTCTGGTGTGGACCTGGAACTGACATTCTCCAGTTGCTTAATGGACATCCACAGGAGTTCCTGCAGTTCCTGCAGTGCAAATCCACAGGGGTTCCTGCAGTTCCTGCAGTGCAAAACCACAGGAGTTCCTGCAGTTCCTGCAGTGCACATCCACAGCTTCCCTGCAGTGCTCATTCTAGTTTCGTTTTAACCACAAGGAAAAGAATCTGCGCTCTCTGAGACACCACTCAGTGATGTGAGGCTCTCTGCAGTAAATGGGAAGGACTGAGAGACTTTCTTCAAAATTGCATTGAAGGTAGATGCACTCTGTGGTAAAAACTACATTTCAATGAATGTTATCTCATGGTAGATCCTGAGATTAAAAAAAGAAATCAAATAAAAAGCAGAGAATACTGTTTTCAAATAAAATGTGAAGCAGTTCAAACTTAATTTAGTGTAGAGAAATTGGCTTTGCTTTGAAGGCAATTTGACAGATATTAAGCAACTGGCACGGACCTTCACAGAGAAAGGTGCCTTTACCACACTGAGGGGTGTGCTAGAAAATCCTGCCTGTCTCAAAGAGTGAACACACTCCCTGTGCTCTGGGCCACAATCAAGCACCAGTGAAGCAGGATGAGGTGCTCCTGTATCCTCCTTAGATTGCAAAGCCAAAAGGTATGGCATAGATAGAAGGAGATTCAGTTGTCCTAGGAGCAGATCTAATAATAATTGAGCAGGGCATTTATCACAGAAAACAGAATGATAAAATAGTAATTTACAATTAGTTCCAAATCAGGTTAGAGATAAAAATATCAAGCTAATTGGCTTGCCAGGCAACACTGAGTGGGAGGATCCTACAGGATTTCTGGAGCCTTGGCTCCCAGTGACTCTGTTGCTTGACAGAGTAAAACTGGTTTATGTGAAAAATGTCCTTCAAGAACCTCATAGAAAGGAACAGATACAATGAAATTCCTCAAGGAAATAAATCACAGCTTTACTACTACCAGGACAGTCACTCACATGGCTAAAAAGAAAGTGCAGTTTATTTAGGGATGACTGTGTTGCCAGACTAGCCAATAACAGGAGAAATTGCAGTCTGAAGTTCCTATGAAAAGCCAATTTTCAGGGGCTGAGGTTCAGAGCTTTCAACTTTACCCCTGCTGTGAAAACTGATGTTTAAAAAAATTATATCAAATTCTGAACTTCTATAATAGCATTTCAAATGACATATAAAAGCACACAGTTGACTAGCAAAACAATCTGATAATTAACAGCTTAAAAGAAGGCTAATTTTGTAATTTAATCTCTAAATTTGTTTCATAGGAAATTTCTGTGTTTCTCTTGTTGTTCCAACTCTAACTGTGCCATTGCTGGTGATCCACAAGACATGACCCCAACAGAGATTTTCAGAAATACTCACTTCAGAACTATCTGGAGCCTCATCACACATTCCCAAGGGACTCCTCATCCCCCAGCTTTGAGAGAACTTGAGGAAATAAACTCCTGGAATTGAGTGCATGGCTCCACACCAGCAGCTACAGCCAAGTTTTCCCCAACGCTTCACTACCCTGCAGAATCCCACGAGCAGAAATGAGCACTGATGGTGCTTGCACAGCAAACAAGCTCTGCAGAAAACCTGCTCTGGGACTCCAGAAACCTGATCAAATGAGGGAAGAGTGCTCAGAACTGAGGCGTAACTCTGCTGGTACCTGAGGCTGCTGTAAGAACTGATTTAACAGCGGTGCATAAAGGAGATGTGAATCACATTTTAGGGATTATCTAAATGGGAACCTAAATAATTGTGGTTTATATTGAGATGGGAAGACAAAAATGTAAATTATACTAATTTAGGTACAATATGGAGTTAGGCCTCATTATAAAAGTTTTAGAGATAAAAAGACTTTGAAGGTGCAGCATTAAGTAATGCCTAAATCTAAGTCTAGGGAATTATAAGAATATGTAGTTGTTTAAATACTGCGTCATTAACTTCATAATTCAGATGAGATTATCCGAAATATTTAATAAATGCATTTTAACAATACACCAAATATACAGAACATATTTCATGTCCCTGAAGCTGATGAAGGTACCATAAGGAACACATTCATTTGAGCCACAGGGGTTGCTGCTGCCACCCAGGAAAAGGAGGCACCAGCGTGGAGCTAAAATTAGAGGCAGTGTGATGGCAGAGGGACACGGGGAAAGGACAGGATGCAAGATACAGAGAGTTCTTCTGAGGTGTCAAAAAGTCTCACTACAGCTCAGGAAACAGGGTAGGGAGGGAGCACACAGAGCTTTTATGATATAAAGTTTAGCTGCAGAGAACTCAAGGGATAAAACCAGATGAGATTCTACCGAGAGCTCGTGACAGGAGTCCCCAGTGAGTCAGAGCAATCCATCCCTCTGTGCTCGGGTTTTTGTATATGGGGAGAAGAAAAAAGAGAATCCACAGTTTCATTGATGAGTATGAACAATTAAATGTGCACAAACCCAGAATCCAGTGACACACACACACAGGGGGCTGTTGAAGCTTTCAGTAGAAACAGAACAAATTTTGGGAAAAGATGTTTCAGCACCACACCCAGAGAGCACTGTTAAAATTCCACATACCCATGAAACAAGATTGGAACAAAGAAGCCTTATTCCAGCACTGTGAATGTGGATCCGAAGCAGGACTTGCAGGATTTCCCTCCTTTGTTTTCGAAGAGCTGTGGTCAGAGGCTTCACCGGATCGTGTGTGACCAACAACTCCTTGGAGCAGCAGCCACCATGTCATTCAAATTCCAAATGTAAGATTAACATGCTGCTACAAGAGAAAGCAGGCTAAAACATGTCATTAGTGGCCTTTCACTGATGTAATTTAATCAATTTGCAGCTTCAGAAGGAATGAATATAATCCCATGGACACTGCCAGAAAGCCTGAGCTATGTGCAGTGTTTGGAAACAAAAGGTCCATCATCTTTCCCTAGTTATTGCTAATGCTTTGATTTCCAAGCTGAGGATTGATACTCCCTAAATTTCCCCAGGTAACCACACTCTGCACACTCCATGTTTATTTGCTAACACTGAGTAAACTCAGTGATGGCTGTTTCTCCAATTTGGAAACTCCTCTAAGGCTATAATCACTTCAGGCACTTGGCACTAGAGCTGCTCTGGAGTGACTGCAGATCCTGGAGCCGGGCTCTGCTCAGCTGCCCGAGCTCCGGCTGCGTGCGGATGTGCTGAGCTGCAGGGACAGCAGCACAGCTCCCAGGATTCCTCTGGCAGGAATCCTCTGCAGCCCTGCAGGGCAGCTGCACCGGCAAAAGGTGCAGAGAGAAGGAGGGAGTGTCCCGTGGTGTGTGAGCTCAGAGAGTCCCCGATGCCCAGGTCGGTGTGTGCGCACCGGCCCGAGTGCTCTCGGCTGCCCTGCTTTACAAACAGGGGCCACACAAACCTCAACGGCCCTGCTTGCAAGAGGCAGCACAGCGCTGAATTAGATGCACACACAACAAGGAGTTTGATCCAAGAAGGTTCACAGAACTCGATGTTTGAGCATAGCCACAGCGTGTAAACAAGGACCCAAGGTCTGCAACCCTGGAAAATTTCCAAGGTATAAGCATGTTGGTTTTTTCTGTTCTTTCCTCACCCCGCTGATCTGCTGAGAGGGAACAGAAGCACATCACAGCCAGCATCCTTCAGTGTGCATTTGACTGTATTCCTGATGAATATACTTTTAAAAGTTTCACTCTGTGCACACTGGCAAGTGTAGAAAATATTCAAAGATTAAAGAGAGAAAAAAGACAAAAAAAGGAAAAAAAAATCTATAGATTGTCTTCCTTGGGGGTTGGAGTACATGATCTCCAGAAGTCCTTCCCAGCCTTAACAATTTATCCTTTAATGACTTGTTATTCACACATCTTGATTCTTCTGTCCTGAAAGATCATTTCCATACAGAAATATGTAAAAATATAATTGCATTTCTAAACTAGGCTCTTCAACATACCCAATGCTTGTTTTCCCAATGTCTCAGCACATTTCCTGCAATCCATATCCTTCACACAGCAGCAACACACACACTTTTAGGTGTAAATCTGTTTAGCTCCATCCAAATAATTACTAGCAGAGGATGCGGCCTAATACATTCAGTAGATAAATTGTCTTCTACCAGACTACGGTGTCTTCAAAGATATAATTTATCTGCACATTCTACAGAACAAGATAAGAGTCTCAGGAGACATTTTTATCAAAGAATCCCATCCCCAGTCCCTTCACTCCCCCCCAAAAAAAGAAAAGAAAGGACCTAAATGTCCAAACTTCTCTTTCTGTACAGAATATTAAAAACTTCCTGAAGATTTCATATGGCATATGGGGGACAATGTTCTGCTTCATTGCAGAACTGAAGGGGGACAAAAATAGAAGGTCAGAATTTTAGAATTGTTAGAAAAATACATTGTTTATTTGCTCAAAAGACTATGCATAGGAAAAAGCTTCTGGAAATCACACATGGAAAATAATTAATCCACCCTGAATAAACAAATGAAACTTCTGTCTTTCACCAGATATTCCTAAATTTTTCTCAAAGCAGTATTTCTTCTCCTGCCATTTTTGTGTACTGTGAAAACAGTTTTGAATACAAACCAGTCTGCTCATTGAGGCAATTCAAATATGGATAAAAATCTTATTGCTGGCACTATCTGCTAAGTACAGCCACCTGCCCGTACTGAAATCTTCCTGCATGCCATACCTACTATGGTTCTCAGCAATTTGTCCAGCTTCTCTTTCTTATCCAAAAACAGACCAAAAATGTGAGCATCAGCCTCCTGCTCTGCTGCCCCTGCCCCAAGAGCCACGCTGCCTCATATCCTGGGAAGTGTCCCACTTGGAATGTGCAGCCAGTGGGTCTCTGAGCCTGCACACGTTGTCAGGAGCGACGATGAGCACAGATCAGCACGCACGGCGTTCACAACAGCGGCCTGCCAGGTTACCTTGTGATGATGGACTGGAAAGTTAAAAACAGGACTATTCAACTAAAATGAGGATTTGCAGTGACAGAAACATAACATGCACTTTCCTGTTAAGGAAAAATCTGGGACTTGGATCAGCAGGAGAACAGAAGGAGAAGAGGCACAGCACAGCTAAACCAAAATGGTGCCAGCAGCACGTCCTCAGACACAAACACGACTGAGGGAGATGACGACAGCTTGGTAGCCAGAACTGTGAAAGATACTGCACACAACCCTACCCTAGTAATGGGGAAAGAAAAGTTTCAGGGCTTCTAATCCTCTCTAACAGAAACCCTTACATGCAAAATTCAGGTATCAAGATGAAAATGATAACGGGTCACTGTGCAGTTTGGAGTGCCACACAGCTACAGCAGGTACGTGAGGAGAAATTCCTGCCACTCCTAAAGAGCTACAAGAGCTTAAAAATTTAGGAAAACGTGACAAAAGGGAGAAAATATTTGAACTTGTGCATTCCTTTCAGCCAGTGCTGTCCTGGTTTCCTGCTCCATGGTGAGTGGAAGAGGTTCTCACCTGCCAAGGCCCACTGGGTGCAGTCGGTCGCAGTTCCCGGGTCAGGGTGTGAGCCCAGAGGCAGGTACAGCTCCTGTGCCTGCTGAAATGAACACAGGAACCACTGCAGGAATCACTGATACTTCTGCCTAACCAAACCAAGGCACCTGAGCCTCTGCCCTAGAAATGCTCTTGAAGACACAGACACAGCTCCAGGTCTGCAGCTGTTTCCAGGATTTTTTAACTGAGAAGAACAGAAGAGCTTTATGGCACCAGTCAAAGGCTTACTCTGAAACAGCTTCAAGCACTGGCACAGAGAGACATTTTCTAAACATATACTACTGGAGAGAAGTGCTTCCATAGCACCATATGGATTGGTATCATATATATATATGTATTTTTTGCTATTGCCTTGTAAACTACAATAAATTAGAGCATGCTTAATCAGCTCCAGTGACAGCTTCTGCATTGAAAGCAAGTGTTAAGTTTGTCTTTAGCCAAAGAGAGACCATTTTTTTTTTTTTTTAATTCTGATCAAGGTTTGTAAATGAAATCAGAGAATGGTGTTTAGGAATATGGTTTTTTTTGGCTAGATGAATTCAACATTCATCAATTAATTGCTTATAGATTGTGTATTTCCCCCCAAGCAGACAAGAATCTTCAGAAGTAGCTATCCTTGAGGTTTCATCATTTTTTTGATACAAACCATATGGTTATATTGGGTCTAAGCCTCATTCTTGGCATATAAGAATGAAAATGTTGAAGTTCCTAAAGAAAAAAGAGAAAGCAAAAATTTAAGGCAGAGAGAAGGACAGGGTCCTACATATCTCTCAAAAGAATTACAGTTTGAGAGAAGACTTATCCACTCTAAATAATAAGCTCTTTCACTGCCAAGCCTCTTTTATGTCCTAGCCTCAAGGAACAGCTTTTTATTCAAGACAAACAAATCCAAAACTTCTCTTAGCACAGCAAACAGCCAGAAACCCAGGAGGCTCTGCTTTGGTACCTGTTCCTCAGCAGAAAGAGGGGAGAGGAAGCGGGAGGAGACACAAAGCACCACGCCTGCTTCCAAAAGGCTGATGAATCATGTGACAGGCGGCAGCTCCTCATTCCTGTTTTGTCCCGTCACATTGGAATGCAGCACGAACATCATATGCTGCTGAGATCAATATTGCTGCGATGTTTTCATCACTCCCAAAGCAACATATTTTCCACAGTTTTTATTTCAAGTTTGACTGAATTACAGCGATTCCTGTAAGTTATCATCCTTCTAATGGCACGATCTGGCACTGGTGCTGCAGGAGCTGGGGCATATTATGGACTATTTCACTTTGTTAGCTGAGGAAATCCATTTAGACTTTTATGCTGAGTAGTGCAATACTAACACAAGGAGACATTTAAACAGTACAAGAAAAATACCTCTGTTTTCACTTTCACGGACATTAAACAGGGTTTATTTCCTTCTAGGACTCACTGAAGATTCTGCTATCAACGTGCTAAAGCAGAAAAACACTCTTCACTAAAACTCTTCTGACACTTGCCATCAGGAGACGCAGTTTTCAGTTAGGTATAATTTTGCCAAACTTGACTCATTTAGTCTGATCATTCTGATGCTGAATATCACCTGCAGGGTAATTTGTTTTCTTCCTTTGCAGACAGATGGTTTAGGTGGTTGTAACAACAAAGCCAGAGAATGGAAATTTGTTTTGCGAATATACAAAATAAGTTTGGGCAACTTTTGAAAAGCAACCAACTCAATTTTCACCAAACTTTCAGTGCTGGGCAATGGCCATGCTGCTACTGAAATCCACATTCCAAGTCCATTCCTCACTCCATCTTGTCCCAAAGCTCTCAAGTTCCTCTGCTTAAAAGAAGCCAATGGCCACCTTGGCATACGTTTAGAGAGCAGCCTCAGAGAGCTGCACAACAGCAGACAAACCTTCAGTGGGCTCCACAGGAATAAGTTAGAATAATCTCCTGGTTTAGAAGGATAGAGAGACTCCAGAGATAATAAAAATGAATGCTCTCACAGTCAAAATGGCTCGAAACTTGAGTAGTGGCTCTTAGCTGCATTAATTTTTATGCATAAAAGCTTTGCATAAACCAGAAGACTGGTCACTCAAGTTAATCCAGTAGTCTTTATGCACAAAATGTTACCTCTGTTGCACTTTTCTGCAGGGATATTTTCATTTCTTTTTGATAGAATGAATGAACTTCCCACTGGAAGAAGCCTTCTTTGTTTACTTCATATCTTAAGCAAAACGAAACAAAATAATCCTGCAGATATTCTTTACTCTTTCTTTATGTTATTATTGTATTTCCTTCACAAGAAAGGAAATACAATGAAATAAAATACAATTTCACAAAAATACAAATCTAATCAGGTTCCAGCTGGGAAAGAGCAGAAAGCATGAGCTCCTCTGGAGCCTTGTGAAAGGAAAGGAGGTTCCAGGCACCCATCCAGGGACAGGGCTGGCAGGTGCCACTGGAGCCAGGTGAAGGTGAAATTTGCCCTGCCCAGTTGCCTGCTGTGCCGAGCCCGTGCCAGGGGGCTGAGAAGAATCCCTGCCCCGAGGCAGAGCGAGGGCAGATGAGGTGATGGGGAGGAGCTGCACTGAGATCCCTCAAGGAAGACAGAACTGGCAATTAAACATCAAACCAGGCCATTTTCCCAGGCCAGCAAGATTCTCAGACGTGCTTGCAAAAAGCAAAGAACTCCTACAAAACAGGCCTTTAGGTATTTGTATTTAAAACTCTTGGAGTCAGAAACTAAGGAGAGAACGATTGTGCAGAGAGAAGCCAAAGTTTCGTGAATATTCAAAAGGATCTTTTATGTCACATCACACCCACGTAAGGGCCATTAGAGACGGCAGAAGGGTTAAACACACCTCTCTGAAACAAAGGGGAAACGTCACTACTGGAGCCTCTCGCCTGGTGCTGGATCCACTTTATTCTGAAAATAGCATGTGCTAACTGGCAGGACTTGCCAGCACAGCTGAATTAGTCAGAAAAGCTGTCAGGGAGGTGGGAAATCTCCAAGTCTCTTTGCGTGCTCCAGGGCTTGTTTTGCCGTGGCACAATTACAAACACACAGCTGTAGGATCTGCTGTGCTGCTGGCTCTGAAACAATAGTTCAGGGTCTACCTTCTTTATGAATTTGGAAATTAATGCTGACAGGAGCTGCACACGCACACTGAGGAAAGCACAGACACGGTTTTCTCCCAGGTAAAAAATTTTGACACAAATGGCCCATGCTTAAGGACAGAATAAGTTCTTCAAGCATGCAGATTTCAGAGTTACTAGAGCTGGCTGATTCTTTGAAGCCACTGCTTTCCTCCATTGCTCAGTAATAGTAACAAATTTGTTCTTGCATTACAGACAATCCATAGATTAATATATAGGCAAATGTAAACGTTTACAGCATATTCACACAAAGGATGGGTAACTACAGCAGAGAAGCCCATTACCTTGCCTGAGGTCCTGTCAGTTCTCACAGAAGCGACCACGTCAGGCCAATCAGTCATAGACAGAAATTCAAAGATCAGGACTCAAGCCGTGGTAAAAGGGATTCTGCAGATGAAAATCATGAGGTCTGAGCTAAGCAGGCCTTTGAAACCTTTAATCACATATCCATAGTCTCTTCATAATAAATTATACTGCATATTCTTTCCACATCTTTTGCGTTAAAAATAAAATGAGTTTGTGCATTGAGACCTGGTGGTTCCCAGATTTCTATTTAGCAAGGGGTCTGGGGCAATATTCTTAAAAGAGAAAAAAGGAGAATGCAGGAAATAACTGCAAGGACAAGAACATGTACATGGAAAATGCATGATGAGATCATTAGGCAACTTAAAGAAATTAGCTACTGATTAGTTACTAATCATGGGTGTTGTTCTCACCACCTCTGTCAGAAGTCTGGTGGTGTAACATTACCAGCAGTAACCACTCACATATCCTGTTCTTTGCATTTCTGGAATGAATTCTTTTCTGATTCACCCTGAGGATTTTGCTCTCTGGGAACAGAGCAGATGGGCTCTCGGAGATCTGGAAGTCGTGGGAATAGTTCCTAAAGCTAATGAAATGCAAAGGTTGTGTGAAGGCAAAATGCACTCCAATGACCAATGAACAATTCTGGAGGCTCCAGATATTCTTTTCCTTTCTCTTCCTTGGCCTTCCAGGAGAAACAGGTGAAATTCCTGAGGCATTGCTACACCAGGCTGAGTAGTCTGAGCTTTGCTGAGCCCACCTAAGCCTCCACTGCCTGACTGCAGGCAACAAAAACAACGCTACAGAAATTAAAGCTGCTATAAGGCAATCCAAACCAGCCTTTCCCACTGGGGTTTGAGAGGGTTTCATACCCAACAAATCCATGTTGAGGGACCCCTGCTTTACATTTCCCAATAGCTCAGCCCTTAGACTTCAGACGGAGCAGTGCCTGGGGCACCTGACCTCGATGCATCTGCTTCTTATGCACCCTTCAGCTTTGGCAGTGTCTGAGTAACTGAGACCAAAATATTCTAATTTCAGCTTTACACTTGCCTTCATAACTGGTGGATTAATTTGTAAATACACTCACCTGAATTATTTTGTTGGTTCAATCTAAGCTGAATCAGATTTTTCATTTTTCATCTTTGAGCAACTTAATTTATGCTTATTCTGTTTTCAATAAAAACTATTAAAAGCATGGAAAAAAATTACATTTCCTAGATTACATGATGGGCTATGAACACATTGGCATAGACAACCCCAGATAAGAAATCTCTAAAGCACTTTGCTATGCCTATAATATAAAATTTATTTATACCTAAAGGGAGCTATGACCTGAATGCCACAGTCCATGCCTGTGAAAAATAGACAATGTAGAACCAGATGAAAAAGAATGGAATTATGGAAATGGAGAAGAGACCAGTATAAAAACTGTCAGATGTTTTTCTTGGAAAAAAAAAAGAAAAAGGAAAGAAAAAGGAAAGAAAAAAAAAAAAGGAAAAAGGAAAGAAAAAAAAGGAAAAAACCTTGCTTACAGCTGTTCTGAATGGGAAAATGCTGTGCATGAAGATCATCACTACTGGTGTTCTTCAGCTTTGCATCTGGGACCGTGTTTATTTAGTATTTTAATTAATAGTGTTGGTTCAAAAAGTAGGGGAGCACTTGTGGGAGTTCCTGATGACTGAGGGAGGCACAGTCAGCATATGCTGAAGCTACATTATACACAGGAATTTTATTTGTGGAGGATCTTGTTTAAGAGAATAAATAAGGAGGATAAAAATTTAATAATACACAGCTACTTGTAATAAAAATGGAAAGGTTACTATGAGCCTCAGCTTTACCTGTGGCCAATGACAGAGGAAAAACCTTTTTCTTTATTAGGAAATCTGAAGCTGATCCCAAGTCCCCTGAGTCCCATGGGCAGGACATGGGAGTGCACAGCTGGGGAGAGAAGGGGCAGGAGGAGGCAGAGGAGAATTGACCACTGGGTAATTTACCTCCTCTGGAACTCTGGGAGTGGGGTTTTATAAGGAATAATTTCTTCAGTGAGGCCAGTTTGAAGGACCTCTATAACAAGATGAGGAATTGAAAGCCTGTCTCTTAAGGAGAGTAGAACAGACAGCTTGTCTAAAAATAAAAGGTGAAGAAGAGAATTATTATTTGTTTTAAACACTTTAGAAGGACAAATACTCAGACAAGTGAGGAGGAAAGGCTAAAACAACTGCATGCCAAATCAATGGCAGGAAACTGGCTGAAATAAAATGAAAGCTGGAATAAGATTCTGTTACAGTCCTCCAAGAAGAGCTTCAGGGACAACTTAGATTTCTGAGAGTAAACCTAATCCACTTGCCAGAAGGATTTATACTGATATGATTGCTCATGATAGGAATGGCTTGGACTCTTGACCCAAGTGATGCCTCTTCCCTTTATTTCCTTGGAGCTTTAACAGAAAGTGGATTTCCTCAGGGCTGGCTCGGTATCACTGTGTGTTATCAGCCAGAAGACAATGTGCTACTTCAAATCTGATGACACATGGCTGGAATTTCAATTCTACACTGCCATTCTAGAGGGCTCCTAAACTCCTTTCAAAAGTCAGGATGCAGTTTTTTTAAAATTGATTCAAGGGAGATTTGTCAGAAGTGGAATATTTAAAATGACTAGTGAGATTTATTTAATTGTAACCCTAAGATTAATTGAATACCAGTTAGTTGGTAAGGCAAGTGCAGAACTTCTGGCATTTTGTTTTCCCCTTAAACAGTGGTTAGCAAGGTTTCATTCAGCTCATTGGACTCACCACCAGTTTTAGGCTAGCACAGTCTTCCTAATATCAGACATTGAGCTGATCAACATCAATTCACCTTACGGGTGAATATTTCAGATGGAAAGCCCTCTGGGGTTCTTCAGATAAAAGCTGTGTAAAATGTGATCTGTCATAAGATTAGCAGAGCTTGATTTGGGGTGCAAAGTGGGAGTTATGTGCTACTTGCATTTTCCTTGGGGGATCAAGGAAATCTTTCTGCATTTTGGTGTCAAGGATTTTACAAGGTTACAAGTCCTCAATAATTAATCAAACTAGTTGAAAAGTTGACTTTTCATGGCAACTTTAATAAATGGCATGCATCTTCTGAAAGAAAGGAATTTATGAAAGAGAATTGCACTTGCTAAACTCTTGTCAGAGATGTCTGTGCTTGAAAACTTCCCAGAGTAAATAACCTGGGCAGTTATTAAATCAGTGGGCAACAAAAACCCCAACAAAACAAAGCCACTGTACTGCAGCTTAGGAACTTCACTGGTGGTGTATATTCACATTCATTCAGATAAAAAAACAATTTCATGGGGAAGAAAAGAAGTCACGTTATTACCAAAGTCATGACAAAGAGAAAAACACATATTTGAGCTTGAAAAACACAATTTCAGATGGAGGCTTTGGAAAGAATAAAAAGTCTACTTGTCCAAAATTCAGAGCCTGCTAAGCATGAAAACAATAAAATTGCCTTTCTGTGCTCTTATCGAAACAGAGAACAAACACAAAAAAGCCAAAACCCAAACTCCATTCAAATCTCAAATTATGGAAACATAATAAATAGGCAATTTTTGTCAGTCTTTCCATCAAGAAAACGAACCACAAAAACAGGTTTTTCTTGAAACACTACTCCTATCTTTTGTCTTTTCCTTTTGTTCCACCCACAACCTCTTGATTGATTTGAGAACTCATCCAGATCCTACAAATTCACAACACAGGCAGTTTGAAGGGAAAACACTGATGTAACACACCTCAGAACAACAGAGTGAGTCCTGGTAAATAAACACGTGGAAAAGAAAAATTGTTTTGAATCTGCACCACGTGAGATGCTGGTGTCACTCAAGTGAGATGTGAAGAAGTAGATAATATTTTTTATTAATGTCAGAGCTTACAGAACTACCTCTGTCATGTCTTAGAATAAATTAGCTTTTCAGTAAAATATTGCATTTCAGTATATTTCTAGACTATTGTAAAAACCCACACCTCACTATGTGACAATGCAGCCACAATTTAAGTCCAGCAGAAAAAAATTGCCTGATTTCACTCCAGCAGCAGGAGAGATGCTGATAAAGGTGCTCAGAGGGCTGGACCCGGGGGAGAAGAGCTCTGTGTGAGATAGGGAGGGGCATCACCCCTGCTCCAACTTGGGATCATACAGCTCACATCTGGGAAAGAGCTTTCTGCACGATTCACCCAAAAAAACCAGGCTCCTAAAAGCAGGTGTGACAACAGGGAATATGGAGAGTGGTGCAACACTTCAGCCAACCAACAGCAGAGACTGAAGAGCTTTCTCAGAAATCCAATACCCCCTGGTCTAACACAGCCACTGCCAAGATATTTCACACCTGGGATGTCTGGCTGAGGGATAAATCTGCACTGCACAGAGCCCCACAGAGCAAAGAGCTGAGTGAGTGCTGCAACTGCAAACAGCCAAGGGTTGCACGAACACTGATCAGCTTTATGGGGGAAATGTGGTCATGGATTTTATTTTTGCTAAGAAAGCACCAAATAAAACGAAATCACATCACCAGCCCTGAAGTGAAACTCAAACCTTGCATGGATGTTCTCTCCATCACTCCATGAAGTTTTTCTCCCTCTTATTTTCTTCAGCCTCCTTGATTTGTTTGGTTTTCCTTTTCCTAGCCACTGGTAAATTTGTAATGTCGTGGCAAGAGCACTTCCCTGGCAAAGGAGTGACAGTGGTTTGAAGTCCATGGAGCCCAAAAGAACCAAGATCTCTCACTGCCATGTGGGGCACTGACCACCACTGCTCTCCCTCTCAGCTTTGATGCTTCCTCAAGCTGATCCTAATGGTGCCTCTGTGTGTGTCCCACCAAGGTCAGGAACCTCAGAGGCCAAAGATCCTTGAGTTTATTAATCCCAAAGGGAGACCAACATGTACCAGGGCACTGGGCAATTATTTTGAATTTCATGGAGTTCTCTCA
Source organism: Bombycilla garrulus (assembly GCA_013400315.1). NCBI lineage: Eukaryota > Metazoa > Chordata > Aves > Passeriformes > Bombycillidae > Bombycilla > Bombycilla garrulus. The sequence continues at coordinate 158,374 of VXBU01011330.1, read as the reverse complement.
GGAAGTGAGAGGTCAACACATAATTACAATCCCCTTGCCCTACTGCTGTCCTTTTGTAAGCAGTGGTGTCTCAGGAAGGCAGGAAAGTGTCTGGGTTTTATATGTATTGACATTCTGAACATGCCATGCAGAAAACCAGGGGACCGGTAAAAACTGTATTTTAGAATAAGTTATAAAGTTTGCTTTTCCCAGTTTCCGGAAAGGAAGCAGCAGTTTACAGAGGAAGCACTCTCTTGTGTTCATATTAACTTTCTGAAGCTGTACTATGCAATGTTCTTGCATTAGAGCTCAAAGAATACTCAATGTCATCTTCTAAACATCCACGGAATTTGGGCAGATTTCATGGGAGATTCATATTTGCTTTAGGAAACAAACATGAGTACAAATTTACACATTGCAGAGTGCAAAACCACATCCAGCTGGGCCACAAGAAGTGCCCAAAGAATCCAATTTACTAATTAAACAGTAGTTCTGGAGGAAGGAACAAAATGTATTTTCCTTCTCCCTGCTCCTAAAAAACCAGTTCTGCCCTTGTGCAAACTCACCATCCTCAGAGCAGGCACCCAGGTTCCAGCTGAGTGAGCTCAGGCACAGCAAAGGGAAGAGCTGCTGTTTGCAGTGGTCAGGAACCAGGTGCCCTGTGAGTGAGTACTCCTCAGTTCCTTGATTGATGAAGCTCCCTTCACCAACACTCCTGCACACTGCTTACAGAAATAATTTACAATGCAAATACAACTCTAAAGTTTGGTCTACAATAGCCCATAACTGTTCTTTTAGCAGTGCCCTTAGAGACAGTCCTTAAACTCCCTGGAAATCCCCAGATCACAAACTGATATCTGCTCTGAGTCAGGAAATGTGGTCTCTGTCTCTAGAAACCACAGGCTGGAGACCTGGGGACTGAAATGGGTTACAAATTATTCCCTCCCTCCTCACACAGCCCTTCCACTCACCCGTTGATTTTAACAGTTGCTTTGTTGCTGGACCAACCTGCACAGAACTTTTAAACTGCCATTATATTTATCTGCCAGTGTGCTCAGAACAGAAGGTTAAGTGCAAATAATATCTATAAATTTACTATCAAATAAGGGATTTTCTTACTTAAAGCCCTCTGTATAGACAGAATACACACAAACAAGATGGGCTCTTGCTCATTTTTCTGGTGTGTGTTCTTATGAAGCTCTTGCAGTGGTTTTCACTGCACTTTAAAAGCTGGATTTGGTTCTACCACTGCCTGAAGTCAGGGGACCCTGGACTTTCAATTCCCAAGGTTTTTGCCTCAATTGCAATTCCTTTTTTAAGTCATCCCACTTTACTCCCTGGGATGACTTAAGAGTTGGGTTCCATCACTTCTAGCTGCAAAGCTGCAGGGCCAGCTCCACATTCATACACCAATTTTCATCCTTTTTGCCTTGCAGTAGGACAGATATATGGTACATAATACTTGGGGTTTTCTTTCTTGCCATATGGACTTCAGTTAATAACACAGAATTTGAACTATAAAATGTGTTTAAAAGTTTTACCCCCCAATTTATAGGAATGGAACTGTTTGCCCAAATGTAGAAGAAGAACAGATAAATTTCAATCACACTTGAAGGGGTTTTTTTTCCCCTCTTTTTATGCTACTTAACTGGAAGAGAGCTTATATGATTTTCCAGGAACTATTTTAGAGAAACTAAGTTTCATCTGGAAGCTCTATTTTAAATTTGTGAAATTGCAATGAAACCAACATGAATAAAGGAAATGCTGAATGCTTTAAAATCTTACTTTCCCTGACATAAGTCAAAAACACTTTTAAGACTTCGTGAGAAAACTACACCAGAAGGGACCTCTTTAACCATAATCTCAACCTCTAATGAGGAAGAAAGGATGAACAGACACAACCAGCTGCTTTCAGGAGTTACAGAATAGTTAGTTTTTAAGTTAAAAAGTTACCTGTTGAAGTAAAAAAAAATAATTCAAAAATCTGATGGCGAAAACTCCACGTGGAGCACAATGAGCAGAGAAAGGCCTGGAGATTGATCAGTGGGACAGGACTGAATTCTGAGCTGAGACCCTGCCTAGGAGGGGTTTTAGTACTTAGGATGCTGTTCAGAGTCCCTGCAGCAGGGCCAGGGAAAAGGGCAGCGCTGCAGGGTCCGGGATGGGCCTGAAAAGCTGAGGGACAGGGTTTGGGCTGAGGGCAGTGCTGAGGATCCGGGTTGGGCCTGAAAAGCTGAGGGACAGGGTCCAGGCTGAGGGCAGTGCTGAGGGTCTGGGATTAGCCCGAAAAGCTGATGAGGATCCGGGTTGGGCCTGAAAAAAAGCTGAGGGACAGGGTCCGGGCTGAGGGCAGCGCTGCAGGCTCTGGGATGAGCACGAAAAGCTGAGGGACAGGGTCTGGGATGAGCCCAAAAAGCTGTGGGACAGGGTCCAGGAAAAAGGGCAGCGCTGCAGGGCCCGGAACCATCCCGCTAAGCTGAGGGAGAGGGTCCGGGCTGTGGGCAGTGCTGCAGGCTCCAGGATGAGCACGAAAAGCTGAGGGACAGGGTTTGGGCTGAGGGCAGCGCTGAGGGTCCGGGATGAGCCCAAAAAGCTGAGGGACAGGGTCCGGGCTGAGGGCAGCGCTGCAGGCTCTGGGATGAGCACGAAAAGCTGAGGGACAGGGTCCGGGATGAGCCCGAGCAGATTCAGGGCACGGTCCAGGCTCATCCCGGGCAGCTTCAGGGCACGGCCCGGGCTGAGGGCAGCGCTGAGGGTCCGGGATGAGCCCAAAAAGCTGAGGGACAGGGTCCGGGATGAGCCCGAGCAGATTCAGGGCACGGTCCAGGCTCATCCCGGGCAGCTTCAGGGCACGGCCCTGCATTGAGGGCAGCGCTGCAGGGTCCGGAATCATCCCGGTGAACTGAGGGACTCGGCCCGGGCTGAGGGCAGTGCTGCAGGGTCCAGGCTCATCCCGGGCAGCTTCAGGGCACGGCCCAGGCTGAGGGCAGCGCTGCAGTGTCCAGGCTCATCCTGGTGAACTGAGGGACTCGGCCCGGGCTGAGGGCAGCGCCCTCCCTAAGCCGAGCTCCCGGGAACGCTCAGGCGCTGCTGAACAATCCCTGCTGAGGGCAGCTCCAGCCGTTTCCCAACATTTTCACTGAACACAGTCCTTGCCGCAAAGCTGGATTTTCCCGCGCTGGATCAGTGCTCCCGGAGCAGCCCTGTGTGTAAAGCATCTGGCAAAGGTCCTGCTCTGAGGTGCTGCTTCCCCGGCGAATGCAGAAGGGATTTATGTAAGGGAGGAAAAGAAATAACACAGGCCAGAGAAATAAAGATGAGAAGGCAGCAAAGAAAGGAAAGAGACACTTGAATCACAAAATGGAAGGTTAGGAACAGATTTCTAATCCTGGTCTGCTCACCAAACTTCCCCCAAGGAAAATAATTAAATTCCTCTAATTTCATTTGCCTCATTGGTGCACGATTTGCACTCTACAAACAACTTACTGTTCCTCAAAGTACTCCGAAGCTACTAGAGACTTATTAATAAAGATGAGACTGAGTTATACTAAAGGAGGAGAGAAAAGAGAAATTTAGAAGAATAATTAGAATAACATGGAAGGGATTAGCAAATGATTTGAGTTACGGTGCAGCAATAAGAGAAAAGCTGAATCAAATGGATTCAGAAAAATGTATCAGCAAAATCCTTTCAGCCCAAGCTGTCTACAAGACTGACCACAGAGAGGTTTGTAGGTGACCTACTGGTGACCTTTGAGTCTTTGTCATTCATGATAAAGGGTTACTTTCCTAATCCTAATTCATTTTCAAGCACAACAGATTAACAGAGAAGGGATCACTATCAAGCTGAATAATCTCCTAGCTCTAAATAATCACTGAAAGAGGAGCAGAAAAGGAACCATAATCATTTCCTTTTAATACTATGGATGAGGAATATGCAGAAAGCTAACATAAAAAGGTGCTAGCATGCTGTATTTTCATAACAATTGGTGTTTTTTTATCCTAAAATGAACCCAGTCAAATTAAAAAGTAATATTATTTATTTCACCCTACAGTGTTACCCACATACAGAATTATTCAAGATAAGGGGAAAATTATTGGTTGTCTATCTAGCAAGTTAAATCAGATTAAAATACTGTATGAATTTTAAACAGAACTGTTCCTACACACTCTTACTTGAGGGGAATTTAATTTACTTAGAGAGAATTAAGCTAAAAGAACCAGACTTGCTGAGTTCTCAGTAGTGAGGTACCCAAATTCAGCTATGCTGTGTTTTATGGCTACTTTTCAGATTTTCTTAGGCCCTGGAAGTTGCCTTCCTTTGCTGAACAATTTGTCAAACACATGACACTCACGTGCTGTGGCTGCTCCTACAGTTCTCAACTCAGTTCCTGCCAGCTCTCATATACTTACAGCAAGAATTTAACTTTCCAAACTTTTAATGTGTACATATGTGTGCACAACAGACATACAAACACACAGTTTCCTGAATTTAACTGAGAAAATTACTACACAATCTAAAAACTGAAATTCATAGAGAATAAAAATATAAACCATAAAACAGAATGGGAAACTTGGCAATTTTATCTTATGTCAGAGGAAGATAAAAAGTAAGAGATATTAGGAGGAACAATATTGCCCACAATACACAAAGAAACACCTGAAAAGTGTGAAAAACAAAAATACACTGGCCAATATCCAAATCAATGCAGCTGTTGGTAACAGGCATTGTGTCTCAGTCTAACACCAGGAGCATGTTTGCTCAATTCTCATCAGGTGCCCCTCATTACTGCCTGGCTTTTTTGTTTAAATCTTATTTTGTTTTTAAGAAATAGTGCAAGTTCTAGAGAATTTAGAGGACTTGGGATCTTATTTTTCTGTTGCTTGCAGCACAACTCTCATTAATCAGCACAAGTTTTCCTTCCTGCGAGCAGGAACAGAATCTCCCAGAGTGGAACACAACCCTGCCTTTGATTCATTGGGTAGACAAGGTGGGCAGAGAGGAATTGGCAACCCCTCCTGCTTCTAGGTGATGGTGTAAGATCAGTGCTCAGGGCTCCTAAGGACACAGATAAATCTTCCCCTGACACAGCAGGCAAAGAGTGAAGCAGGCAGGGAGGAGCCTCCCAACTTCACCTGTAAACAAGACAAACTCAGCAAACCTTGCTCCCTCCGTCAGATTTATTCTACGTTATTTACAAGATTTGTGTGCTGTCACTGCCTGTCCTGTGGTGTTTTACACTCACTGGTCACTGAACACTGCCTGGTCTGTAACACAGCACTCCAGCCCAGCAGCCAGGTGAGAAAAGCCATTCTAATCAGACAAAACAACAGAGGCATGACAGACTCGTGGATTTTAAGCTGTGGCATAAGAACTAACTTTAAAAGATTACTTCCATGAGTCATTTTACCCCCAAATCAAATGAAACCAAAACAAAATGAAAAGCACCATAAACAATATCTCAAAAAAGAGTAACTTTGAGCTTGAATACAACTCTAACAACACCAAAGCACGTGTGTGACTCAAGAGAAGTGACAGTCATGGGAGCTTCTTGCAGGTAGCAGTGAGTTGTTCTCACCGTCACTGACATGCACCTGGTGCTTCCCCACAGAGCTCTACTGCTGTGCCATCATCCTCCCATCTCCAGCATGTCCCTAATCCATTACCTGAGGAGCAGGGATCTCTCTCCCTGCCTGGCAGTGCTGCTGTCTGTGTCAGTGCAGGGGCTGCTGTGCTGGAGGTGAGAGCTCCCTGCCAGGAGCTGCTCTGCACAGCTTGCCAGAGCTTTCCCTCAAGTGTTGCCTGGGTTGTTGTGCTACCAAGGTCAGTGCTCATCCCTCAACTTCTTTTTTGTTCTGCTGCTCACCATGGAAACGCATTAGCTACAGGTGAATTAAAGTCAGGATGGTACTTTAGCCAAGTGACCATCTGGATACTCACTTTAGGATTAATTCAAATCTCCCCTTTTTTTTCCCCTTTGTTTTCCTTCTAATATCTGAAGATGGTACCTTGTCCTACTTGTGTGATCTCTTTCTTTTAAGACTGATTTATGGCAGCAATTTTGTCCCATCTGCATATCCGTGCAACTTGGGGCCCCTGCAGCAGAGCATAAACTCATTCTAAAAATAAAGTGGCCTCACAAAAACCTGAAGCCATAACGGAACAGCCCTGGTGAGCCATGAGAGCATCACAGACAGCACAACAGGGACCCTGTGGCACACAGCAGCCCTAAACTATTCTAGGCACAGTTTTATCTTTAGCAAGCACATAAAAAGATGACTCTTGGTTTTTCAGTCTGTAAAGAATTAAAAGAAATTCGCCTTGGATTAGGGTAGGGACCATGCATGAAAAGAGAGAGACAACAGATTTCTCTATGGGAGTCATTTTTCTCATGAACTTATTCTGATATTTCTGTGGGTTCCTGGTTACTCAAATTAATGATTCGTGACTGCTTTCAACATTTGCAGTATTAACTTACTGGATCAGAACCAAGGATTTATAGCTTCAGAAAAAAAAGATCATCCACCAACATCTAAATGGAGCCCTTACAGGTTTTTGGTTTTTTGTTGTTTTTGTTTGTTTGTTTGTTTGTTTTGGGGGCATGTCCTATGTATAAATCACAAATAATTATCCAGACAAACTTTTAAATAACTTACCAAATATGCAAGTAATGATAATAAAGTGAAAAGTGCTAATCTACAAGCTATTAATACCACTTACTTCTTAAGGGAAACTGGACTGCAAACTCCATGTACAGATCTGCCTATGGATAAAAGGAGAGGATATTCAGCATGGAAGTGCATTCCACAGCTGTCACCCTCCCACAAGGGACTTGGAAATGCCACTGCAGAGAGCTCCTGACACAGCTCCTGGATCGTGGATGCCACAGCTGCAGATGCCAAGGTTGGATGGGGAATTCAGACATGTTTTACAGCAGAAAAGAGTTTGAAGGGTCTTGTGAAAGCCTCAGGTAGGGCTGAAGCAGACAGAAGAAGCTCTTTGCAACAGCTCTGCCTTCTAGCCAAGCAAAGGTCCTCTCACTGATGCTGCTGAATCTGCTGCTTGCAAAAGTACCAAGTTCACATGGTTTAACTTACTTTTTAGATTTATTTTTAATCCAGGAAAAATGTTCCTAGACTTTGGGATTACAGGGAACTGAGGAAATCCAGAAAGGCTTTGGATCTCAGAGCTTTGAGAAGGGTTTGATGTTAGCACAGCATGCACAGGCTGATTATTTTTAAGAACTCCAGGAACAAACACCATTAAAAAATTCCCTCATCTCAGAAAGCTCATCAGCATAGTGTTAAGTTCATGATGAGACATGGCAGAGGTTAAAAAAGCATCTGCCATGAAAGGAATGAAAAGACTGGAGGAATTTGATTTGGTTTGAATGCACTGTGTATGGTTGCCAGCTAATGAAGAGTATAAAATTCAACTCTGTGCAGAAAAGCTGCAGCACAGAGCCTGAGAACAGATGACCTTGGAAAAGCTGTGCTGGCCAGGCTATTTTAACACTGAGAAATGGTGATTTTACCTTTTGTCATCTCCACACAGAACTCTCAGTGAACTTCTGAGGGAAGGCAAACTGCTGCAAATACCACAGCTGTGTTCCCACTCTATCTCTTCCCTTTTTTTTCCCCTTAAACCTGGATCTAAATAGAATCAGAGTCATTAGGTTTGAAAAGACCTTTAAGATCATCAAGTCCTACTGGAAAACCTAATACTGCCAAGGCCACACTAAACCATGTCTGACAGTTCTGTGCTGCTCCCCTGACACCAATTCCTGAGATGCTGTGACCCCCAGGGCAAAGGAAGTTGTTTCTGAACAGGGATCTGGACACTGCATCCTGATCAAATCCACAGGGACAGACAAAAGGATTAAGACAGTCTGCCTAGCTAAGCTTGCATACAGAATAATGTAGACAGTTTTCAGTCCAGATCAATCTCTGCTGGTATTTCCTCAAATTTAAAGTAATAATTGAAAAAATTGTTAAAAATAACTCCTTAAAAAAAAAGGCAAGAAAAAAGGCTGGTAATTGCAATAACTCTGGTAGTTTGGTTTCTCTGCTAAACCAGTTAAACTGGAAAACTTCTGTAACTTTCCTTCCTATCTAGAGCACAGCCTTTGATTGCTCATGCAGAAAGCTGGCTTGAGATTACTGGAACACTCTGATATCTGGAAAGTCAAGTATTTTTACAAATAAAAAATTCTATGCATGGCAAAGACACCTAGAGAACCACCTTGGGCCTCTGCCATCATCTTTGTGAGCACAGAAAATCACACTATTAGATTGTAATTATTAGATACTGGCATTCACCTGGCTTGTGATACATTTTTTCTGTTATTTACTGTCAGTTTAAATTTTAGGATGAAGGCAGGACTTGGATCGAATGAAAGGGAGAAATGATCTGAATCAGAACATCACTCTGGGCAGGCACCACAGATAACCAGCTCAGGTCTGTTATCACCTGAGGTGACCCCATCTGCAAATCTGTAGGGCCATGGTCTCTGCATCCCTCAAGTTTCCTTCCTTCCTGCTTCTTTTTGTTTTAAGTTACTCCTCCAAATTTTCCTTTTCAATCGTCTGAGGAAGATAGCCCTTCTGGGTGTGCTCATCCCTTCCCATCCCTCTGGCCTCTGGGGAACAACAAAATACTTCAGTGCTGCCCTGAGAAGGGAAAAAATGCAGGCAGGACCCAAAAACGTGTAATCCAGCAACAGGCTCTGTGTGGGAACTGCAAAGCAAACATGGAGCCAGGGAGAGTTTCCCTTCCATCTCCAGGCAGGAAGTGATACCAGTTGCTTCTCTTTGCCAAAGCAGTGAATGAATTTCCATTCCCGATGGACTCTGGGCTGTCAGCCACATCCTGCTCCCTGGAGGAGGAGGTGACACTGCTCTGTTGCTCAGAGAAACGGGACCTGACCTTACCCTGCCTGCTCGACAGTGAACCTCAGCTGCCCCCTCTCACTGCAGTTCATGAACCGTGCTCCTGCCTCCTGTGCTGACCTAAATACTGCAAATGTTTCCTTACAAACATATTAAGGGAAAATTGGTTTTGCCCTTGCCCTGCACTTCCCCTTCTGTTCCCATTTTAGTATCTCTAACACATTTCCTTTACCCAAACTATGGGAACTTGTTTTTCACATAATATATTTTAGTCATTTGCTGGAATTCATAGGCTGGTGAGGAGACTCCATCTTCATTGTTTAGGTGGCCAGCATTGAACCAATGTATTTATATTAAATAAACAATTAACAGTAAAATAATTAAAGTGCTCATGTTTTGATTAATGTTTGTAAGGCTATTTTTCAAAGAATAAAAATTCAGCCTGTTAAGGAAAATATTTCTTGTTACAGCTTATAATGCATAAAATAGAGACTCACCTCTTCTGACATTCATTTTCATTCCACTGCCTTTTTGTTCCATCAGACTATTCCCTCTGCACACCTGCTTTCTAGCTCCATTTGTCTGATTAATTATCCTCACTTCTTCTCCACAGGATTTGACAAGTTCCTCTTCCTTCTCCAGCTTCATCCCCATTTTTCACCTTGTGTGGCTTAAATCTCCACCCTAAATATACTGGCTCCTCTCAAAATCAAACAACATAGAAACTACCAACAAACAATTTTAAAATAAACAATAAACAGCAAAGCATCTTGGATGTAGACCAATTTTTTGAGAATTCATAAATTAAGAATTTTTCAGAGTAGGAACTGGCTGAGGGCTTTAGGTTTCCATGTGATCAGTACTCCCATGGAAAAAAAGCCAGAACCAAAGAGGTCTTTGGGACAGCATTTCCCACATCATTTCCATAGATGACAAGGATTTTGAACTGATAATAATTTCTAATATGAATGCTGAGCAGCATTTTCTGTACTTGAAAGTTTAACCTAGGTGCATCTCAGTTTATTTTTTCCAACATCAGAATTGCCTGGTAGTATCGGCTATAAACTAATTTTTCTCATGATTCCACACTTATTATTCCTCTCTTGTCCTGCTTTCAGTTTGTTGAACCTTGCCGAAAAAATTGTGCTGTTAAACTAAAAGATACCTGTGCTTCATTGCTCATGCAGCTTTTAATATGGAAAATGTTAGAATTTTATTAGTAAATAATTGAGCAGCAAATATATCACCTTCACAAAGACGGGCTGGAGCGTTCCTTGGGAAGCTGTAGCAGAGAGGACTGAGATGGTTGGGTGTTCCAAGTGCAGGTGTGATACCCGCTTCTGTGCTTTGCTTCTCTGCCCAAAATCCATGTAACCTTTCCAAGTCTTTCAGCTCCAAATTCTCCAAGGACAGCGAGTCCTTGAGTACCTTTGAAATCAGAGCAGTCTCACTATTCTCCTTTCACCATTTTGTGAGACTGGTAGAGGTCTGAGCATCACCATGGGATGGGACTTTAGAAGCAGAGAGGGGGTGAGTGGCACCACAGAGGCAGAGCCAGAGCGAGTCACTTGTGTTGTGTCCTGTGTCACCCGTGTGAGGAGCTCTGTGGGACATCACCCACACTGTCCCTGCTCATGGTATGAGAAAGTCCAACTTGCACAGAAACATTTACAAGCAATTGCAGAGCCTCACATTCCCACCAGCCTTTTCTTCCACACAGATCTAAACCACTCTGCACATTTTAGATGCTCATTTCATTCTTTTGCTCTGGGGTTTTGTGATTCTGGCTGTGATTCATGCTTTACATTTAACAAAGAGAATCAGATCACATATGTAAGGTGAGTTGTGGGTGTCCTGACAGAAGGATTTGGCCTTATACGTCCCACCTCCAGATATTTCTATTCCCTTTTTCTTTTTTTCCCCTCCAAGCATGTTGTTACTGTCCATGAGTCATTTCATTAATCCGGAGAGAAGGCCAGAAAACAAGTGAATAAACACCCTGCTTCACAACCTTCTGCTGCACTGTTTACTTCTCTGCTAATGAATGAGCAGCTGAAAACCAGAATTATCCTAACTGGAGACATTCAAAGGGACATTATCTCCTCTTTGTCAATGGCTGGTGCCTAGCTCAGCCAGTGACTTCACTGCAGGATCAGGGATGATCTCTGCATGTTCCTTATAACTCTCACACAGTGAGTGCAATGACTGTAAATCATAGAGCAGTCTGGGTTGGAAGGGACCTTAATCCCAGGAAACAGCGGAAAGGAACTTACATGGAAATAAAAAAGAAGAGCACAGGAATCTTTTACCTTTCCCATTAAGAAAATTATTAAAGAAAGGTGTGAGAAACACCAACAGCTGTGATGGCAGATACAGGGCCTGCCTGCAGCAGCACAAGGTCAGATCTCAAGTGAACCAGGCTGGAACTCAGCCCACACTCTGAGTCCTGATGTTGGCTCTGTGCACATGGCCAAAGGCTCTCCATTTTTCATGGATATGGCTGGCAGCCACCTGAAATATCCTGCTCCCCCTCCAGAGCTGTCAGAGCCATCCTATCTCCAGAGACATGAACAAAGACAGAAGATCAAGGACTAAATGAGAAACAAAGCAGTGTAGTCTCAGTTTTGCCCTCCCAAGCACAGGAATTGCAGGTGTATCTGCCATCCTGCAAGCCTGGGTTTCACTGTCCCTTGCAGTCCTGCAGCTGCAGGCACAGATGAACTGATGCTCAGTGCAGCTCATCCCAGCTCCTTTGGGATCCACAGAATCAACGAGCCTCTCTCAAAAGCATAGACAGAGCTAAACCTTAGGACCATTATTTCAAACACTCTAAGGTGTTTAGTAAGTCCCTTTCAACTTTCAAGGATAGGAACATTTCCTTCGTAGAACAAGTATTTGGTGCCCAGATGTGGAACTCTAAGTAACAAGCAAGATAACTATGAATTATTTTCAAAATAAGGCATGAAGCTAAGTTTGTGCACTTTACATATTCTTCCCCTTTGTTGATACACATGCTTGAGATTTTGGAATTTAGTCTAACATTTATATTTCTGCACTTTGATGCACTGTTGAATATACCCTGCTCTGATCCACTTTCAAAGAGAATCCATTAATTTTTATATCAAGGAGGGTGATGTTCAACCCCTCAGCAAAACACAGTCCAACAGAACATGAAATTCAACATCTGGCCATTCCCTGATGACTTCTTTTCCTGCTCCCACTACATATCAGGACAGCAGCTTGTACATGACTCCTCATGTGAGTGGTGTATTTGCATTTTTGTGACAATTGATCACATGTGAGGTTTTTGACCCAATTGTACACAGAGGAATCTGCCTAAAATATATTCCTGGTCTGTGATATTGCCACAGCACACTGAGTTGTGTCACCTGGACTTCTTAAGACTTACAAAGATGGACAGAGAGCCTCCAAACCTATCTGAGCCAGGATGCTGGCATCCTTGTGGCTGGCAGCATTTGAGATGGAGAGTCACTGTTTCATCCCACTCCTTGATAGCTTGTGGCACACAAACCAACACAAAGCTGGCATTCAGCACACCAACCAACCTTTCCCTAACGTGAGACTATTTCAACAGAGCATAGTTTCTTTATAATTGAACTGTTGCAGAAAAAAAACCAGAAGAAATCTTAAATATGACACAAAAACTGTCGTGATCTGCCAGGCAGCTTCCCACAGCACTGAAGGTTCCTGCAGAGCCGAGGTGCAGATACCAAGCAACATTTACAGACCCACAACTCATCCTGCTCGGCCTCACCTGCATGTGCAGAACCACAGAGGCATTTCCAGCCAGGGCTCTTCCCCTCTGCTGCTCTCCTCCTCTTCCTTGCACAAAGCAATGCACAGTGGCAGAGGGGAAAGAGAAAACAGAGAAATGGAACCACACAACATTCATGGGCAGGGAGAACCTCACCTGCGAGATGCTGTGCCAAAGGGCAAAAGGGAACTCGACAACAGCATTTTTGGAGGCTTTGTGCCAGAGAACCTATTTCTGTGTACATAAATGTGTATTTGTGCTCTGAATTGAAAGCATTCAGGTTACAAAACTTGAAATACTTCTGTTTGTACATTACTTTAGGATATATAACTGCAAAGATCAAAGCAACACAAAAATCACTCTTGACACAGACATCATCATCATCCAAACAGAAAATTAGCATGGCTTTTTTTTTTTTTTTAATCATTTAGGCAGGATGGCATTTCTGATTAATAGAAATTTGAATTAAATTTCTCCTTTCATGTATGCAGCAGTTAATTCTAATCAAGCAAGCTCAAGGTCTTCCGTTGCCTGGATAGTATTAATTAGATTCTTCCACATTATGACTTCGTCATATGCATCCATACATGGCATACAAATATCAACTTTCTTTTTAACAAATATTAACTTTCCTTCCAAATTCTCACTGGAAATAATTTTCTGGTGGTGGGAACAATATCTGCTCCAAAAGAAAACAAAAAAATCTCAGGAATGCTAAAAAACAAAAGTATCAGCCTTAAAAGAAGAGGCTGTGAAATTAATTTACTTAGTACAGAACGTGACCACCATGAAGGTTTTGCACAGAAATGAAAGTAACACCTCAGATGGGACTGTGCTTATGGGAATAAGGTTTGATGTGTGTGAGTGGCTGCAGATACTACAAAACAAACAATATTAATAAAGTAACGACTGGTGATTGCTGAGTTCCTGCTGGCCAGGCACGTCACTGTCCAGCAGGAGCTGACAGAAGCTCCAAGGAATAGCAGCAGATGCCTTGTGACACAAGCATGCACCTTCTGAGCTGATCTCTGCTTACTAGATAGCTGTTCAGGAGCCTCAAGGAACAGCTTAAAAACTGACTTTGTGCAGCAACAACAAATCATTGGAGAAAACATCTGATAGCTCTCCCGAGTGCCAGCCAAGGTTGGAGCTGGATGCAGAGAATCTATTATGAAACAAGGAGGCAGACCGAGCTGAGTCACTTGAAATCAGGAAATGCAATTCCTTCCTACTCCTCAGATTTAAAATATCCTACAGCATAAAACTTCTATAGGATTTTTTTTTATGTTTAGGGAAGAAACTGAAATACTGCAATCAGGTCTCTCTAAAGGAAGTACTCAAAACTTCAGTGCAGTATAAAATACATCAAACTATTGAAATCAAGGAGAAGAAAATCCAAGGATTTGAAAAGAAGATAACCAGACCACCTCATTTTAGTCTTTTTAGTTGGATGCAATTCTTTGTAGAGACCTTCTGTTTCCCTCAGAGGGTGATTTTTCCTACTATTGGCCATTGCTTGGAACTGTCCTCCTTACCATCTTACAGACAATGAAGTTTTTTGCTTCCTGCCAGGTAATGGGATTCCTTGAAACTCTTCCAATCCTTTACACCACAAGGAGTTCAGGAATAAAAGAAGTGGTGGTACAACTGCAAGTGAGTCAACAAAAGAGAAAAAAAACCTTGCATCATGGAATGGTAGCCTTGGGACAACTAATTAGAATTTTATTCAAGACTGAAGTCAAGCACGCAGTGGTAAAGTGCTAGAGAGAAATGCAAAATTCCAAAAGCAAAAATGAAAGGTAACTTCACCTTACAAAGTTTCTGCAAGCAGCTCACTCAGGCAACTTTAGGAGAGGAGAAGTTAATCTACAAAGCTTATTCAGTTATTAGTTGCTCTATATTAAAAAAAACCCCTCTATTTATTTGGTTCACTACAGCATTTACTCAAAAGTTTCATTTATAAACATCAAGCTGATCCTTGCTTCAGACTAACTCAGAAAAAAACCCTGGAGTCTGTACTGTAGATCTATCTTTAGGAAAACATAATTATTTCTGAATCCAGGAACTGCTCTGGGTTGGAGCAGCAGCTAATATCCTAACCAGAATTTCCTTGATCATTACTCAAGCAGTAGCATTTTTATTTTAAAAAAACCTTAGTCCTCCTCCCCCAACAGTATTTCTCTTCTAACACATTCCATTCTAATTTTAGTCTTTTGAGAAGTTTTTTTTTCCAGATCAACCCACTCTTTTTCACATTTAAATAATTTTCAATTTTTAAAAGAGCTCAGTTTTAGCAGGTGCTTCAGTAGCTAGGCAATAAGAAGTCTCTTGGGAACATCTTCCATGTTTCCCAAATGGATCTGCCTGGAAGTTTGGGGAGAACACATTAGGCAAAACAACCATGCTGTTTAAAGAGTTTCATTCCAGCTTTGAAATTCAGAGAAAGAAATGCAGTCCCCAAAAGCAGCATTGTGCTCCCTGTTAACAAATGAAGAAACAGCTGCTACACTGGCAGTACTGGGATGGAACTTGGGGGCAGGAAAATTCAACAGAGGCACTCAGAAGCCTGACATGGAAGCAAACAATGCAGCTCCTCTTTTTTTTTATTTTTTTTAAATTATTCAGCTTCACTGGTAACCCCAGGACCAAGGATTCTCCCTGGTTTGCAGCCATGGCCCAGTGAGTGCATTTAGAGATTCACCAGGGCCTGCAGCCCCACAGCTCAAACATGGTTGTTATCAGCAGCTCTGGGAACTGAACCAAAGGTGAAGATACCTTCAGGACACCTCTCCTCAGATAAAAGAGAGCCTGGCCCTCTCTGTCATCCCCAGCTATTTGAAAGACACCTTTTTCCTCTTTTGGCTCCTGGAAACCAAAACCACTGCAGTACATTTCAACAACTGCTTCTTCTTGTGGTCCCACACTGCAGAAAGAAACCACTGACAGTGATGCCTCTGTGCCTTCATGCAGTCAGAGCAGACCTGTGAGACTTTGGCATCTGGCAGATTCATGAGGCAGGAAATTTTAAAATAAATTTAATGCTAGGCATCATTTACAGATTTACCAGAATAGATGTTCATCTACAGTCACAGGGTTATCTTCCACATTTCCCTAGAGTGCAGCAACATCCTCCTTCTCCAGTGCTAAAAAAGACTAATAAAGAGTTGAATCTATCTTGCTATGTCTGTACAGAGGTAGCACTTGCAGTAAAAAAGTAAGCTGGGGTAGAATAACAGCAGACATTTTTTCTCTTATTCTTCAACATGATGTATCATCCCCCATTTCTGCTCCCTTTGCTCCATTAAATTTCTCTAACCACACAAACCGAAAAGAAATAATCCTATTTTAAAGCAAGACTTCATTCTCAAAAAGAACTTTCTTATCTGGTGCAAAGATTTCAGGGAAACATTTCTTCAGCAAATGCTATTACCTAGGCTTGCTCTAACCTCTACTTTCCACAGGTGAGATGCATTTCAGTGCAGAGATGAAGACTTGCCTGTTAGCTTGCAAGAATTTTTAACAAGATTTTTTTGTTTTTGAGGTTTTGAGTGTGTGTTCTCTACCTCTCAAGTTTGCTTCATTGCCTTCATCCTTTTAAGGCTCTCTAAAAAAGAATTAACCATGTCCATTCCCAGCTATGCCAGCTCCACTACTGAGAACAGTGCAGTGGAGAGGGGAAATATTGGAACCTAAAAAAAAGAAAATTATGATATTTCCACAATAAAACATCCCAAAAGATTTATTCTAAGAAAAAAAGGAGTTCTCCTGCATGTGAAGTCATTCCCTGCTTGCCTTCCTTCCCTTTGTCCCTGAGGTTTGTTAGCTGAGCTGCCCCCATCCTTGGGCTAAGCAGGAGGACACATCAGAGCAGCTGAGCACACATTAACACCTCTTCCCCACCTGGGCCACAGCTCTAAAACAGTACATGACTCCCTGCAAGTAATTAAAACCTTTGGCTCTCTGCTCCTCACTAAACCCTCCTTTTCTCAAAAGCACATTTGCCTAAACATGGGCCAAATAAAGTGTGAATTGAAAAGAGGACAGGGAAATTAGATCAAACTGAGTATGTAGCATTCTCATTATCCCTCATGTCAGACAAGTCAGAAGCACTTACGTAATTGGGCCTCCAGACTCAAGGCAGTGAAGTGTTAAGACACAAAAGCAATTCCAGGACTGCATGCTGGGTTTTGACAAATAGAAAAACAGAGAATTAGGCCAAGAGCTTATCATTAATGGGAGTTTTTAATTGTACCATGTCAATCCCAGGTTCACCGTGTGGCACATGTGGTCAAAGTGGTAAGTGTGCAGTGCAAAATAAAAAAGTGTGAAGTGCAAAAGCTGGGAAAGAGAGGGAGGGAATTTCCTGCACGCCTGGGCACACATTTGTGTTAGGATCAGAGCAAGAGCACTGGTGAGAGCACAGGAACCACGTGTGAGAGGAGCACAGTGCAGAGAAACACAAGGGGAGGCAGCAGCCCATGAGCAATCGCTGTGAAAAGGGATGGGGGTGGGGAGTTGTGCACAGTCCTTTTCTCGGCTTCTGCTGTAAAAAATAAATGGACCTTTTAATCTGTGCTCTCCTTGAAGCCTTTTCTATTGACCATTCATTTCTTCTGTCTCTTCCCAGCTCTTTACCTCCTCTATATGGCTGATGAATATGCAAATGCATAATCAGTTCTGTAATAGCCTATCCTTTCTAAAAACAGGCTATAAATTTGGATCCTGAGCAGCAGGTTCTAAAAAGCCTATTATATGACACGGCTGGGGGAAGAGACAAGACCCAAACAGCGCCACCAGCTCACCAGAGCCCTTTGAAACGTTTTTGAATCCAGGGAGGAGGAGGATCCTACCCAGAGCCTCGCTGGCAGCCAGAGGGACACCACCTTCTGCAGGGCCACACGCCCAGAGCAGGGCCTGACATGCTGCAGGGTTTGGGGAGCTGGTGGCAGGATGGGGTTTGGGGAGCTGATGGCAGGTTCATGTTTGGGGAGCTGGTGGCAGGTTCAGATCTGGGGAGCTGGTGGCACGTTGGGGTTTGGGGAGCTGGTGGCAGGTTCAGGTTTGGGGAGCTGGTGGCAGGTTGGGGTTTGGGAAGCTGGTGGCAGGTTCAGATTNTGGTACAGGCTGGGTTTGGGGAGCTGGAGGCAGGTTCAGATTTGGGGAGCTGGAGGCACGTTCAGATTTGAGGAGCTGGTACAGGCTGGGTTTGGGAAGCTCTCAGTGCCAGTGGGGTAGGGGGTAGGTGGAGTGGCAGGGCTGGGTGACCCGAGCCCATCCCTACACCCCATGGAGCACACAGGTCCTGCTGGGGAATGCCTGCACCCCAAACCTGGTCCCTGGTCCCCTCCCAGCTCCAGGTGACACAGAGCCAGGTACCACAGGAGCTGTCCTGCTCCCCTGGGCTGCAGAAGGCAGCAGTGCCCAGGGCAGGGCGGCAGTTTGAGGCTGTTTCCAGCTCCCAAGGAATCTCCTCCTCTGTACCATGAACACAAACCCTTCTGTCCAATACTTGCACACACTTCCATGTCTGCCATTTTGAGGCCCTCCTCTGGTTCCTGCAGGGCTTTACAGCATTCCTGGGTGCTCTTGCTGTGGGGGAGAAGGCAAGAACTGTCAGTCTGAGTTTAATGAGATGGGATTGTCCGGCCACACAGGGATAGAAAGCTGATGGTGCTGTGCCAGGTGCCTCAGTTCCAGCTTCTATCTGCAGTAAATACTGGAAGCCCACTGAAAGGAATCAGGAGTTTTGCAGGTTTTTTACAGAAAATTACCCAGGAAAGGACACACCTTTGAGCTCCAGCCTGAACTGACAAGCCAGGAAGCAGCAAATGAGAACTGAGAGCTGCTGCTCAGACCTTGGCCAAGGCACAGGAAAAAAGCCAGTGTGCAACAGTTTCAGTGTCCCTGTCCCCAGGGCAGCCAGGACAGCACACTATACACTGCTTGCTCTGGGAACATCCATCACCCTGAGGGGGCACAGAGATGGAATGGCAGCAATGATGTACTTACCTCCCTCAAAAAATTCAGATAAAGGACAGAAACTTGGACCTGGCTCTAACTCCAACTGTTGCACCCTGAACACATCACAACTCTTCATTTGCAGGTAGTGAATAATATTTGCATAATTCATTGGAGTAATATGGCAAAACAAAACCATACAGGACATGCTATAATCACAGGTATGTGAAACATGAAATAATTTAAAAATACAACATTACAGAGACTGGTATTTTAAACCAAAACCTTGTCATCTTATAAAATGTTCAAAGATGGGCAGCCTTTGAATGTGTACATCATGGAACACTTTCCTTCTCCCCTTCCCTGTCACCTTCAACACAGATGTATCTTGCAAAGCAATGCAAACTCTTCCACAACTCAACAAAAACAGGGATAACAGGAGGAAGGAATGTTAAAAACTGATTTTAATAAATCATGTTACAAAACCCTAGGATCAGTTCACGAAGGAGAATTAAGGTCTCACTCACCACTCTGAAGATGGGAACTGGGCTCCCAAAACAAGGTCCAAAGCCTCAAAGCTGAGCTTTGCTGTGTCACTCTGATCTGACAACTCAGACCCACTCTGGAGCCCTGTTTTCCCTTTTGTCTTTTTACATTCTTCCAAGCCTATTAACACACCAGTACTGTGTGCCTACCTCAAAGGGGTATTTGCCTGCATCACTGGAAGCACATCATATTCATCCCAGACACTGGTAACACTTCCACAAATATTTGCTTCACCTAAACTAAAAATAAAGCCAAACCCCAAAATTCAGTGAGAGAAAATATTTTGATCACAGAATAAATCATACCAGCAAACCAAGGCCAGGTTCCCATGAAATAAGAAGAATTAAAATAGGAAAAAACCAATGGATGGATGTACTTAAAAGTAATCTTCCTTAAGTGATGAAAATCTTTGGATCCTGACATACCACCAAGTCACCATAAATAAAGTAATATCCTCCCCCCTCCTGACCCCAGGAAACAAAGCAATCCCAACACCCCACAATTTGCTGTGATCCCACATCTTAGGCACAGGATCTAGAGATAATTACCAGAAGGGATGCTGGCAGACACCAGAGTCCATTCAGAGAACATGCATTTGCCACTTCTTCCTGAATTTCAGCAGCCTCTCTTCTAAATCAATCCCTTGCATGTCCAGCTGCACGCCCTGGAGGTTGTGGATCCAAGGGGAGCAGCAATATTCTCTGCAGGATACTTTCAGCTCCTTAAATCCTTACTGAAACTCTTCACACATAGTACCAGTTAAATTGAAAACATTACAAGAGAGGGGTCTGACAGTGGCAAGGATACAACATAGTGGCTACAGCTCAGAAAATTTACATGTTATCAAATGGGAACCCATGACAAACTCAGATCTTCACATAAGACTACATGAAGACTTTATGGAAATGGAAACTTATGGATGCTTTTTCTGGTAACAAGAGTAACCGTTTACAGTTTAGGTGATACTCTGTAACTATAGGAGGTAAGTTTGGAAATACAGACTATTACCAATTCTACTAAACTACTAAAACACTCTTAGCAGAATACTTGGCACTTTTCTATTCCCCAGTTTAAAACAGCAGCAGAAGTTACTCTTGCAGATGGCTGTTAAAGCCTCAGTGCATTAGTATGCTGAGACTGCCTCCTGTTCTCTCCTTTTGTCCTGCACAGTTAAAGCCAAACCAAAAACCTGTAACATTTATGGCATTACTGTACCTTCCCTTGCAATATGCAACAGAATCATGTAATATCCATTAGTCTTCAAAAGCAAAGCCCTGATTCAAGTTATCAAAACGTTAGCACACTGTTCCCTCTTTGCAGGATAGCGTCTTCACCATCTCATAACCTTCGCGGTGAGGGCTGAGGCGCTGATAGGATTTTAAATCGCTCAGTTTAACTCTTGCCCTCCACCCACAGGTCCTCGGCTCCTGCCCTCACTGGTTGTTGCAGCCCGGGGCCGCAGAGGAGGCGCTCGCCTGCTTCTGCTTCTTGCGGCGCTTGTTCAGGAGGCGGTTGTTGGACGTTTTCAAGTCTTTGATTTTCACCTGGTCATAGTCCACCCTCATGGTAGCCAGAGCACTGGTCATCTCCTCCTGAAAGCAAGCAAGCAACGTAGTGAAGCCTCTGAGGCGGCGAGCGCACGGCCACCCCCCACCAGAGCCCGGAGAGGAGGGACACAAGGAGCCTCTGTCACCCCGGGCGCTGAGAGCTGAGCCCTCTCTGAGCACCGCAGGAGCCAAGGCTTCCTTCCAGCAGGGCTCAGCCAGCAGGAGCTGTTCACACAGCATTTCACACCTGGGCACACAGGACCGCGCTCTGCTGCCCGAAATTCCACCGTGTCCCCGTGCCCAGCGCTTCTCCCTGGCCGGCTCTGCGCCCCCACACAAAACATCTTTACAAGTATGTGCTTCAAGTTCACACACCTCCTCAGTTTGAATTAAGGCTTAAGTACAGGAACATTTTAAACTTTTTAATAAGGTTGTAAAGAAAAAACTGTTTAAGTAGACGAATGTCTAAGCATTTGGTTCAGGAAAGGAAAAACAACTCAATATCAAGGGTATGTTGGTAGCTGGAGGGAATACCTCTGGGACCTGTACAAAAGCACAAGCATAAAAATTCTCAGAAACATGGAAAATAAGGCAGCTAAGTGAAAATATCTGCTTGATCTCTGACTCAGAATGTAAATGTTGCCTAGTTCCTAGAAAATTTTATCATTACATAGCTCAGCAGCTGAGACTACACATCAGTGATTTAAATAAAATCAACAATCAATAAAATACACTACAGTAATTTTGCAGTTGACAAAATTCTAGGAATCTGAAGTGCAGAAAATTCAGAATTAATTGTGAAAGCATGCCAAACTGTTAAAGGCTAGCAGGAAATAGTTAAGACTTTCAGTGTGCCCTAGAGTTTCACTTTGCAGGAAGCATTCAGCAGTCATTGGTACACACAGTAGGTGAGGCACCTGCTTAGATTAAGACAATTTTTTTCTCTCCTCTTCCCTCCACCAAATGTCATAACAAGACAAGACTAAGGTTATTCGGTGCTGTTCCACAATTCAAAAGCACTGCAGAAAACCAGAATGCAGCTCAGCCCTCCCACCTGTCCCCCTACGTTTTCATCACATTGTTCACTATAATCAAGTCCAAACTGCCCCAGCCCTGTCCTTCTCCTCCCTGGGTACATGCAGTGGCTCAGCAGGAGCATCATTAATGCCTTTGATCATAAACACCATCTTTGTTGATATCTGGTGCAGCTGTAAGGCTGTCAGATAAAGCTCAAATAGCATTCCTTTTTTTTTTAAACACTTATCATATACACTACTGTTCTAACCAAGACTGTTTTTGGCTCCCTTGTTTGACATGATTGTATTCAAAATAGCCACAGTATCCAAGGAAATGCACATCCCCAGAGAAGGCAGCACATTTCATCTCTGATCACACTTGACTTAAAGAAGTCTGAATTTGGATTGACTCACTTTAACTTCGTCCCAGTGGTCTTTATCCTCTTGCAGGACCCGTGCAGTGTGAAGAGGAGTTGGTGGCACTGACATTGATCTCTGAGAACAAAGAAAATACAAAAAGAAGTTCTGAAAAACAACATTTAGAAAAGAACATTTGCTCTTCTCTGCGTATGAAGGGCATAAAACTTGATCTAACATCCTCCAATGGCCCTCATTATTCCTGCTTCCAATCACTCCACAAATGAACTCGTGTGTAGGAGAAAAGGACTACATTCCCCATGCAACATTTTAAGAACCAAACGAGAGAGAAATCACTGCTGAGCTTCTTTCACTCTACTCCCTTCCAGTCCAAACAATTTATCCAACCAGTGCTGGATAAATTTCAATGTATGTTTTAGATTTTATCTGTCATTTCACCATTCATTAGTCAATGTCTTAAAGTGGTTAATTGGACCTTTATCTCCTAGGATTTGTTGTAGGAGACATTTTCTTGCATGTATGCATTAACTGAGATTACCACTTCATCAGACTAAGTGAGCCACAAAGAGGAAATGAAACAATTCTTCTGAGCAAGGCACAGCTCAGAAGACAGTGCATCCACATGAAACTGAGATCTCTGCTCACCTGCCATGAAAGATCAGGAGGTACCTTATGTTAGAATAAGGGACAATCTCTAAAGCATGAAGCACAGTTCCCTGACAAAACTCAGCAAGAATCATGGCAACTCTTGCCAGTCTATAACCCAAACTATAATTTCATTTCAATGGAATGAAATGAAATTGAAATGAAATTAGCTTTCTACCCAAACTTGCTGTTTGCTGCTGTGGCATCCTACAGCTGCATGTCAGTAAAGTCTAAGGAGATCCCTGTATACCCCTGTAAAACAAACCCTACACTGGAACCAATGCTTATGTTCCCCTCAACTCAGAGCAGCAGCCACAGAAGTGAAGCAGAAATCCTGACTCCTGCATCCTCTGGACAAGGGACCCAGGTGGCCAAAGTACAGTTTTATTAAACACAGCTGGGACAAGAGAAATGGAAAACAAGCAGACTGCTTTCAGTGGTGTCCCTGTCCCTGTGGAAGGTGCTCTCCTCTCTGCTGTGAGATGCTGCTTGTTAAATAAAGAATCTTATACACAAGGAACTAAATGAGTCCGTGCTCCACCTAAACTGACAATTTTTGCCTAGATCACAGTAAAACACTTCTGCCATCCATCTCATTAAAAAAACGAGGGGAAAGAAAAAAAAAGAGACACCAGCAGCCTCCTCCACTGCTTGTGCAACTCCCCAGACATGTTTCCACTTTGGGATTTAGGAAAAGGGAGAACACTGTATTGGTCTTCCCCTCTTCCTCCCTCTGCCCCCTGTGAGCAGTAGGTTCAGAAGAAAAAAAAAGCCAACCTGCAGCTTTGTTCCAGGAAGGGTATGGGAGCAGGGCTCCAAGTGGAGCAGGTGCAGCAGTCTGCAGACCTTGTCTCTAATCTCCTCCTCATTAATTGGCTCTGTGCATATTCCAGGTAACAAGTGTCGCTGTAGGTGGCAGCTTCCTCAGCTATTAGGCACTCACTCCATGAAATCCCTCACCTGCTGACTTCTGAAACACCTTCTTGGGGCTTCAGACACTCAAAGCTGCAGGTATTTATTCTGAGCAGTGATTACATTTTTATTTGGTTAAAAAAGACTCAGAAACATTGTCTGGGGTCTATTCTACGGAGTCTTTACAAACTCAGTTTCTCAGCTTTCTCAACTCTGAACTTTCCACTTCATCAGGATGTCCTACAGCTGTGTTTCATTCGATTCCCAGGGCTTGCAGCTCCTGCAGCAGGCACTGTAGGAACAGGGATTATCAGCCACACCTCTGCTTCTACCCCATCCTTTGAGATCAGCACAGACCAGCACTATGGGAACAAAGGGCATTCCACAGCAGAACTGATTCTGTTCCTGGCTGACGATTTTTTGGGCAGTGAGAACAAGACTGGTATCTTTTTAGACACAAATGTGAGAAGTATAACCTACTATTTTGAGGGACACCTACAGAGCAGAGATAGTATCATGAAACTCAGTCATGTAACTTCTGGGATTTGTGTTTCTTATTTGAAATAGTCCATATTGTACTAATAAAGTGGTTTTTTTTCTTTTTTCCTCAAAAAATTTCTTTTAAGGAGAAGTAAATTCAGCCAAGTCACAGAATGAAACCTGAACTGGGACTATTAATAGCTGTGTGTACCACCCTACCTGGCAATCTCTCACGGGGCAATAAGAGACCCTTGCTCCTCCCCCATGCATTTCCAAACTCTGCCAAGGAAGAGAATTCCCACTGAGCCCAGGGGCACGTTCACCCTAACACAGCTATGCACAATGGTGCCTGAGACCACTAATAATAGCTCTTTAAATCCTGCACCGATGAAGTAAGCACACAGAGCTTATTTTTATATTTTTAAAGAGAGTAACACATGCATATGCTGCAGAGTCAACAGAGACTGCCTGCTCACAGAATATAGAGACATCTTCAGCTGTTGCTTCCAAGGACACGACTGTGGGTGTCTCCCCTTGTGTGTCCTCTGCTAACACCAAGAATTGTGGCCTTAGGGGCAGGTGACCCTCTGTGGAGGACACAGGAGGTTAATTAAGGGACCAACAGTAAGAACAGCACTTCTCTTGCTGCGCTGTGTGGAGCTACACCTAAGTTCTGCATGTAAGAATCAATTCATGGTGTGAAAAGAGATATAAGACTCACATTAATCCAAGGGTGATTCATAAACTGAGAGACTGTCATCCTCTCTGTTGGGTCAGTCTTCAGTAAATGGCGAATGAGTTGTTTGGCTGAAAAACAGAACCACAGGGCATGGTGAGTCTAGGACTGCATTCCCAAATAACCTGAGCAACACAAGGACCTGCTAAATGAAGAAACACAATTCTGCAGAACTGAAAACACCTCCGGATTGCTGTGACTGTGTTAAGAAACCAGGTAGAGTGGAGCAGGTTACTCTGTTCAAAGGGGCAAAACAGGACAACAACAACAACAAGAGGCAAGAAGGAAAGGACTGGGGACTCCAGCTTTGCTCTCTACATCACCAAACCAACTGCTTTGAGAGCAACAACTGGAGGAAAAGAGAAGCACAGGAACAGAAAGCTGCTAAGCTGCCTGCCTCAAAGATGGCAACAAGCTGGGCATTATGGGCTGAATGAATACATGAGCTGAGGTTTTGAGAAATGATGGCAGACAACAACTAGCACAAGCTGTGGAAAAAAGGGACAATGAACTTTGACAACTGAGAGGCCACTAAAAAGACAACAAAGTCAAATAAATGGCTTGCACAAACAGGCAGCAGCTTTCTGTGAACAGGGGATCTGCCAAAGCAAGAGCACTCATAACTGAGATATGAGATGGTGAGAGTCTAGACAAGAGTTTCATTAATGTGGGTGGACAGACTGGAAACACTGCATCCAAAGGAAGGTTTTTAAAAGGACTTACACAAAACTTCCTTAGGGAACCTATAAAAAATTCTAACCAAGAGTTCTCTTTTAGGAACATCACATGCAAGATGACTAAATGCTTGTAAGAAGTTGCCAGAGGTACAAGTTTAGTTTGTTGAGAGAGGCTGCAGAGGACAAGGACAGCACAAAGCAGGGAAAAAAGCAGCAATCTGCTGAAGGTGCCTCATCAGCCTAAAGAACACCCACAGATGAGATGATCTTCACAGAGCAAAGGTAGATGGCCCCTGCCTCCATCCACACAAACATACAGAAACCCTACACACAGTCCAAGGGCATGTCCTCTCACCCAGCTCCTCCAGCCTGTTTAGAACTGCTGGAATATGAACCAGACCCAAAGCAGAGAAAATATTTAGCCAGAAAGCCATGACTAAAACATGTCCCTCAACAATGTTCAGCAGGCTGTGCTGCACACACGGCCAGGAGATGCAGTGAGGGGTGAAGATGCCCCAGAGCACAGCAGGGTCCAAGGATAATTTGTTACTGCCAAACAGCAGACAAAACCAGGATCACAGCAGTATAAAGGGCTTGTGAGAAAAACAGATAAGCCCAGACACTGCTGACCCTTTTCTTTCATGTGACAGGCAGGTGAGACTTCCAGTTTATGAGACTGTCAGGATAAGAGGGAATCAAGAACACCCACTTTCAGGACACTGATTTGAGCCCAGCAGCTTTTGATCGATGACTTATACAAAATAAATTGTTGACCTTGATTTAAGTGGTGGCTGGCAAATTCCCATATCCCAAAAAGCCAGCAGGAAAACTTGCCATCCTTGCTGGCTGGATCACCAAGGAGGGCAAAGACTGAATAAGTTCTTAAGAATGTTTGCCTTCCTTCCAGCTCAGCTTGCATTGGAGCTGTGCTGGCTGTCTCCTCTCTCAGGATTAGAGGCTTCTGTTTCCAGAGGGTTTGATATCAGCATTCACTAGCACTAGCTGGACTTTGAAAGAAGGTTTTCAGTGGTCATTTACTTTTGTAGCACTGAAGTTGCTGGCTGGTATCTGAGCTCCCAGTTGTTCTCTGCAGCACCTTACAAAAAAACTTGATTTAAATTGTAAAAGAAAGGGAAACAAAAGCTCAGACAGATTTTTGGAACACAGGTCTTTGGAAGCACTGCAGCACTGCACACCACCATGCTCACACTCATCAGCACCAGGGAGGATTTTTACCTTCCTCTGATACTTCAGCCCATTCTGGATTGGGAAATCCATACTGCCCCATCCGAATTCTTCTCTTCATCCCTGGAGAAATGGCTTGACCAGTGTTTGAGTAGAATGGAGGAAACCCACACAGGCTGTAAGAGAGGACAAAAGAATTTTCATAACTAGGGAAGTTGTTTCACCTCTCAAAACATTTTATTCAAGCTTAAATTCTACTGCAGGCTGCACGATCCCAGTGAACAATTACTTGTGAGTGCAGATTTAACAAGCTGTGTTCTCTTTCTCCTCACCAAGTTCCTTCCCAAATACTTACAGAATATATGTGATGACACCCAAAGACCACATGTCACATGATTTGTCATACTTCTCAGGACCAAGGACTTCTGGGGCTGGGGAAGATTGCAACCACAGGTAAACAGAGTACCAGGTATTTCTCTTCATCACCTTGTAAGCAGCAGCACACTTCAACAACAGATATCAGAGGCATTAAAAATTGCAGCTCACCGCAGGAACTGGGTAGAACTTTCAACTGACAAGTTCCTAAAGTAGCTTTAAAAAGGAGGAACAGAGCTGGAAAAATGCCCTACTCCTCACCTTGGTGTCTCTCTGCTCAAGGGAGTACTAAGATTACCAAAAAACAGAAGGAGCTACAGCTAAATGTGTGCAGGGAGACACTGCACTGAAAGAGGCAGGAGCATATGTTCCAGCAATCAGAATAGAAAGGCCCTACTGGAGCTGTGATAAAATTTTGAATGATACCTGGGTGGTGTGTTTAGCTCCAGCAGCTACAGGGCGCTGTATTTTTCTTTGGCCTCCAGAGCATTATAATTTTTCCACTAAGTAACAAAATTAGACAGAGATACATTTAGAGGGGATTTTTATTTATTTTTTTTTTGGTCTCCTGGGGCAGGTAAACTGGCAGGGAGCTTGATTTTGTAAGGAAAACTATTCTTTAAACATATGAGCAATCATGCTGGTTTATAAAAAGGTGTTGAGAAGGGAGATGTCAGCTTGTTTATACACAAATATAAAGCCATAAAAACATACGTGTGTAAACTCCTTAACATTTTATCACTAAACACAGCTTACAAAAATACAGAAGGCATTAGAAAAAGAGTATTGCTAATGTGATTATCTGCTTCCAGAGAAAAAGTCTCGTTTAATACAGAAAACTATACAAACTTTAATCAGAGAAGTAATTTTTTTAACAAATTAAGCCCTTTTTCCAGCAAAGAAATTCCAAGCATGGACTGCCCCAGTCAAACCATATGATGAATAACTATTAACTCAAGACTAAAATGAGTGCATAAAGGACAGTCTGCTGTGGCATTCATTACACAGTGCTTTGGACAAAATAAAGGAAAAATTGTACTGCCATGAAGTCATGTTGGTTCTTTATTACTAATTCCTCAATTTGCCAGCTTAAAGAAGTTTTACAGCAGAGGCAATACTCTTCTCTCTTATTGCATTAATTTAAGCTAAGGAAGGTTTTGCACATAAACACCCAAATATCATAAAGCTCAATTCAAATTATGGCTCTTATTGCATCATTCAGAGGAGACATCAGGATCACTTCAAGTGTAATCAGAAGGAATTCCCTCTCTCTTATGTGAGGGCTGTTTCCTCTGCCACCAAGGCAGAAAGCAGGAGCACTGAACTGTACTGGAAGCAGACTAGGTTTGGATTGGATCCCAGTTTCAATCCTGGAGGCTAACACTTCACATTACATGCACAAGAGAAGATTTCCCACCCACTGTAAGGGAAGGAATGACTGGAGCACAGAAGAAATGTGCCTTGGATAACTCACCCACATAATAAGGAGTGTAACAGGGGGTCTGCAGCGCATTTACGGTGGTTTCTTTGGCAAAGCCGAAGTCTGTGAGTTTGAGCACGGTATCTTTGTCTTTGGACGTGTAAAGCAGGTTTTCAGGCTGCAAGGCCCCCAAAAGAGGATAAACAGGACAATGAAGAGATGTCTCTAATGAGCTGGCAGGTCAAACCCACCACCAACCCTTAGATCTTACTTTTATCACAACCCACCAAACACACAGAAAATTCCCTCCCAGTACGCAGTAATTTTCCTCAGACTAAGCACCAACATCCTTCTTAGCGAGGTCTTTGGGAGAGCAAACCACAAGACCTCATCCAATGGGATCCAGCCTGGCTTCTTGAACCTCTCCCAGTTCCCTGCACTTCCTGGGACTGATCTGCGTGGTGAGAGCAGCTGATCTGACACCACACTGTGCCTAAAGCACCCAAGGGAAATCCTCAGCCAAACTCTCCATGAGTAACTAACACAACTCCATCAAAATGAACTGATACAGGCACAGTCCCTTTGCTGCTCCCCCCTCCTGTCTCCTGAAACCTGAGCTGATTCCACTCTTGCTCCACACTCCACACAGGCAGAAGTGGCACAGAGGGAAATACAAGCTCTGGTGCCCAAGAACAGGGACAACAGAGTATTTCCATTATCTGCAATTAGTTCAACTCATTTCCCAGTTTGCCCCCTGGTGACACCACGATGTGTCAGCTCTCCCTCCAGCTAAACACACAAACATCTGTAGAAAATGCAGCAGCTCAGAGCTGTGGAATTGATCTGATGCCTCAGTCTGTCATTACATGCCCTGCTCTCCAGCACATTCCATCCCTCGCTGGAGCTTGGCTTTGCTTGTGCTGGGCACTTCAGAGCATGGACACAAAATACAACCCTACAAACTCTGTCAAACCCCTACAACGAGACCGGGCTTCAAACTTTACCTCATTAAACACTGGCAGTAACTGAGATCTCCCTATTTTCCCAAATATTCACACACTTATTGAAGTGGGTTAGATTAATGAAATTGGTATTATTCCTCCCAGAGGTTTCCCCTTTTTCTGAGGGCCTTTTTCTGTTCGGAGTTTTTGTGGGTTTTTTTTCTGGTTTGGGGTATTTTTTTAATGCAAGTATGATGCTGAAAGCATCTGCCTGATAACTGGTAAAGACTGTACATAGAGGCATCTATAGGTTATAGGTTCACTTGATGCAGTGCTATTTTCTTGCTAATTAATGGATGGCAAGTGGGCAGTACCTCTTTAACTAAGCATCTGACTATCATGAGATTTTTCTGCATTCCATACACAACTGGAAGGCATTAGCACACATGAATATTCCAACCTTGGACTAGTTGCAAACTAGTGAGCAAATCCTTTCTCACACTGGCAGAGGAACAGGAACACTCTGACCATCTGACTACACTCCCAGTTCTGTTAAAATCACTGCTGCCCAGGACTTTTCCTGCCATAAGTTCTATTCCCCAGCCCACACACCTTGGGGTCTCACCTTGACGTCTCTGTGAGCGATGTTCATGGAGTGCAGGTACTGGATGGCTGTCCCAATGTCTCTCATTATTTCAGCGGCCTCTATAAACACCATTTTAGAGAAAGGTCACATTAATATTCCCACAGTAATTCAGGGACATGCTTGGGAATGCTTATGGCTTACAAACAGCTTGCTGGAACACGGGGCAAGCATCAAGACTAGAGAAACCCTAAAATTAGCCCCACCAGCTGTGTTTTGGGTTTGCAGGCACCAAGCCCCCAAATGCCTGGCTGCTCAGTCTCCTCCTGAGCAAGCACTGCAGCCCAACAGCTCAGACTCCTCAGGAGCTTGGAAAGTCATGCTTTCATTTGCTCACCAAAAAAAGCAGCAGGAGCATAGCAGGTAAACAAGCAGCAACTGTTAAGAAAGGAGCCCCAACTAGAACCTGTCACTAATTGTCCAGGACATGTCCTTGGTTGTTTGAGACAGAAATTTAAGTTTCAGATTCTAGCTCAGGGGCAGGAGGATGATCTATCAGATTTTCTAAAAATAGAGCAACATATCAATATAGTAATTTTAGGATAGGTCACATCTCAATTCCTCACTGTCTTTAGAAGTTTTTCATCAGGAAGAACAAAACCCAAAATCAACAGTTCTATTCAGCAAAGCCCAAACTGCCACCTTTGAAAGAATAAGTTTCAAAAATGTAACAAAGCCCCAGTGGGAAATTCTAGTGGTGAAGCTGCTTTGCAACAGCAGTGCCCTGGGAGTCTGGAAGGGTTCAGTGACACAGGGAGGGGTTTCAGAGCAGGGGGGATGACATTCCCATGTGAGCATTATATCACATCTCCATTGACAGGGAAACAATAGAGACTTCAACCTGATCCTCTGGGTTCTGCATAGGCAGAACTTGTACTGCAACCTGGAATCCTTTCACACATGGCTTGAGACTGAAACTGTACAATCTCAGACAAGGACAAGCAAAATGCAGAAACACTCCTGTTCTCTGGGGAAAACCTTGCACAACCTCCTCCTTCCTGGTCCTAATGGGAAGCTGTGCTATATGAGCAGGCAGTGAACCTGGGGAATCCAGTGGCACAGGGCTCATTTACCTCAGGAAAGAATGAAGGTGGTTTTTTGTTTAACCTGGTGATTTTTTCTGAGTAAGTATTTATAATGTTATACAATGCTATATAATGTGGAAAAATAATGTTTTTAGTAGAGTGCAATCACTAATGTTCATGGAACCAGTTTTCTCCCTGGAATTCGTATTTTAGAGAAAAACAAATCAAGTTTCTAAAAATGTTCATTTTTCCCTGCACAAGTCTCTTATAGGACTAAAAAGGATTCATCCCAGGCTAGCAAACACAGGAAAAGAAAACAGACTGGCCTCTATAGCAGACCTGCAAAATAACTCACAGTAATTTACAAGCTTGGGTGTATATTTTTCTGCTTATAATCATTTTTTCAGGCCAATAGCTACAAACACTATCACCTTACAAACATTAATGGTTTGACTGTGAGCAGAAACAAGCTCTTGTGTGCTGTGAGGGAGCAAGCAGAACCAGACCTGTGGTTCTCTGTCAATAATAAATAGCAAAGATGACAAAAATGGCAAGACTAGTCTAATGCAAGCTCTGTCCCTGCCTCATGGCAGGGCTTTACTCTTGCTCAGTCCCGCCTACAAACAGGCAGGTTTGTTTGCAGTGTGGTTAATGACACTTCCTTTCAAGTAGTGCTTTAAAACCCTTGAACAGGAGATGGTTCATCAGATGTGATTTGCTCATTATGACCCAGCAGTGTGCAGTGATGCTGCTTGAGGGGACAGCCAGAGAGGGATCACAGCAGGAGCTGCACTGATCATGGCAGAGGTGGTCTGGCACAAGACCAGGGATCAGAGGAATGGATGCTCTCATGGTACAGAAATCAAAAAGCTGAGCAGATTTGCAGAAAGATTTTTCTCTAAACCTTCCACATTTTGCCTGAACTTGGCTAATTCCTATAATTCCTGGTTCTCAGGAACGTCTCAAAATCACTCTTAACACAGTGGGATAAATAACAATAATAACAAGAACAAACACCACTATAAATAAAATAAAATAAAAATCCCTAAAAGGAAACAGGGGACAGAGAAATGGAGAAGAAAGAAAAAATCTTTCACAAACTTTAATTTTAAACTTGTTTCACCTCTCTCAGTGAAAGCTTGGTCTCCTCTCTCCTGGATCCTGCTAAACAGCTCTCCTCCCTCCATGCTGAAAGAAAGAAAACAAAAACCTTATATCAGCAGAAAGGACAAAATGAACACCTGACTGTGCATCCATACAATCTCATGGAACCACAGCAGGAACAGATAAAGATTACAGGCTGTCTCCCATGTCAGTGCTTCCTAGGCATCACACTCACTTGCATCAATGCAGAAAGCCATTCTGGTATGGCATAAATAGAAAACAAAATATGACCAGGGAGCTTTGATGCTTTCAGTTTAATGCACCCTGTCACAAGGAACATGATACACAAGATGGGAAGTCAGATATGCTGGCACTGGGAGGCTGACAATAATCCTGTTTCATGTAAAGGAAGAAAAAGAAAGAAGAAAAGATGCCTAAAAGAATTTTTTATTTGCCCTCAGTGAAAAGGACAGTAACTGTGGTATTGGAGACTAGGGAAAATACAGGGAAAGTTAGAGTCAAAATAGTTACAACAAGACAGATCACAATGGATCATTGGATTTAAATCTGAAGTTGGAAGCTGATCACATCCAAAGCAGAACATATAGAGACACTTTTCAAAGGTGTATTAATCAGACAATGCTTTAATGAGAACAATTGCTATGGAGCACAATGAAAATTTATTTTCTGGTAAAGGTTCCTCATTTTTCCAGCACATAGGACGGCTGGAGCAGTTTCACATTTCCTTACCAGTTCCATAAAGGGAACAAGAGATTTTCTGTGCAAATCCAAATTGTGCTGCTGAGAAATCCCCCACCTGCCAGCTAAGCCAACACATTCTCCTGCTCCCTCCATCCCTCCAAAGGCAGCGCTGCTGAGGGGCTGCTGCTGGTCCATACCATTCCATGACAATGAGCAGGCATCTCTTCCCACGATGGATATTCTCATACACATCCAGGACGTGCACAATGTGAGGACAGCCCGAGGCTCGCCAGTGATACTCCACCTCCTGCCGGGCCTTGGGGCTGTCGTACAGGAGCTGGGGAGAAAGAGCAGACAGCAAAGTCAGCAGGGCCCCGAGGTTCTGCTATCAACTGGCACCAAGAGCAGCTCCACATGAGGAAACCTTCTCCAGCCTAAGGGTGAGAATCCAGCACACTTTACCTTCTCTGGGCTGTCCAGCTTGTTGGACTGAGGAGCAGAGAAACTCCCTTGGAACTGGGAGGGCCTTGAATGACAGTGAGGAGGGATTTTGAATCTGAGATGGAGACAGGTCTGTCTTACCCACTTCTGGATGGGAAACAGCAAGTTTTTCTTACATGTCTGCAAAGCTTTTAAACAGAGAATCCCCCTGCTGAGGACAATAACTCTCCCACCTGCCCCCAGCTGCTGGGAGAAGAGACTTCCAGGTGGATGCAGTGCAAATCCTCTAAGTTAAGTGAGATTGGAAACAATGAGGACTTTTACAGTGACTCTGAATGTGCTTCTTAAATACTACACACAATTATGACCCCACCAAGGTAAGAAAGGGACCTATGGCTATCTAGATGCTTGAACTTTTTTCTGTCACGTGCAAGGCCAGTTTATTTTAGAGGCACTGATCTCTGGAAGGGCAGCAGGAGCTCATCCTTCCTGATCCTGCAACCTCGTGCACAAGAAGCGCGTCCCTTCCTGTCTGAAGCGCTGCTCTGTACCCGACACCACAGCTGAGCTTTTGTGCAGCAGGAATGCATTGCTGAATCGTGCCTGTTCCTCTCTGCCTCGGCTCTCCAGACACCACTAACACTTTGTGACAGAGACTCCCTTTACTGCACATTTGTACAGCTCCTGCACAATCCAGCTGTGATCTGAGTTTGGTACTTTATGCCCTGTGGTAATAATCACGGTGATGAGGGAGCGGCAACAAAACTGATGCTATATAAAGCATTGTTAAGTGTAGTGAAACAGAATAAAAAACGAGCAAAGAACAACCACCTCTGATATTTTTGTGTTAGAAAAGGCCCACAACAACTATGGGGGAACTGTTTTCAGACAGGCAAATAAAAAGTATCATTGATGCACTATTAGGCCTTAGCCTGAAGCTCTTTCCACTTGCATTTGCTATTAGGTTCCAGTGAAAACACAACTGCATGATAATTGCTGAAAACAAGAATTAACATGTAACCTGTCATTAGGGACCTATGAATCAGAGCAGGAAACTGAAATTGTTTCCATCCGATAACCAAATTAAGCCACAAATGGTGTCACAGGCACCTTCAATAATGGCAAACATGTTTTTTAAAGGTCACAGGAGGGAAGATGCAAATTCTGTTTTCTTTATTAACTTCAATACAATTTACATCACTGCAAAAAAAATTTTACACCTCTTTGCTGCTTCAGCATCCCTTTCAGCAGAGCAGACACAGCAACACGGCTGGAAAGGTCTGCAGCCCTTCCTACAGTGCTGGGGAAGTGCTCAGGAATGACTGGGAAGAGGGTAAATGCCTCTTTTCCAGGCTGGGAACAGGAAAAGGGTGACTGCTCTGCTGAGTGCATGTTTTTGTTTTTCTGTGAAGCACGGAAGGCTGCAGGAGGGGACGAGGGGAATCAGGAGGGGATGAGGGGAANGGGGAATCAGGAGGGGACGAGGGGAATCAGGAGGGGACGAGGGGAATCAGGAGGGGACAAGAGGAGTCAGGAGGGGACAAGAGGAGTCAGGAGGGGACGAGAGGAGTCAGGAGGGGACGAGGGGGCTCTGCAGCTGAATGTGCAGGAGCCCCATGCCGTGCCCACCCCAGGCCCCTCAGCCTGGCTCCAGGGCTCCCACACGGCACCAGGCTCTCAGCAGAGCGAGGGCTGGAGGAGCTTTCTGGCCAAGTTCGTTGCCCTCACAGCCAACCTCCCTCTGCACGGCTGTCATTCTGCACCCAGAGCACACCCTTCTGAGATCACTATCCGCCTCTTCCTTCCTGCTCCAGCCTGGCTATGGCCTCGTTTCCAACACAAATAGCTTCCTAAAGAAAGAGATGGCTCCAACTTGGACAAAGAGCCCACTGGTGAGAGAGTCCAAGTGCGGTTGCTTTGCTTCTTTCAGCCATCAGCCCATTCAGCAGCCTTTCCTTCACAGCCACTGTGCTCTAGCTCAGTAGGACTGTCCATCAGAATTTTCCCCTCTGCCTTTCTGAGTCTGGGCTGTTGCCTAGAGGTCTCTTCAAAAGTACATTAAATTACGTGGTGCCACAATAAAGCCCAAACACCCTCAAGACTAAGCAGGCCTTAGAGTGTTTATTGCTTGGGTATTACTGGATTAATGGCACTTCTGGGCAGGACACTTCCAAAAGCTTCTCCTCTATCCTGTGTGACTGATCCGACATTCCCATTCTCTGTACTAATGGAACTCCACTACCATCTGTGTCTATTGTGCTTGCACAGTGCACAGAGATGCTGTTTTTCAGGTTTGTACCAAGTGTTTAGGAAAATTGTTTCAGAGAATTGAATTTGCACTCTTTGAAGAGCTTTCACAAGGCATTTTGATGCACACAGGGATGCTGCAGTTTCTTTTCTCCACCCTTCAAGTAAGTTTTGTACACTTCTTCGTGCCAAGATTAAATGTACTCATGTCAAGATGACACCTGGAGGAGCAGAGAAAGGGAAATTCAAAAATAAAGAGCAGATACACATACCAAGTAACATCTGATATACCAACCAACTGTTAACCTTTGGATTTTTCCTTCTGAACTTCAAAAATAAATTAAATCTTCTTTTTATGTCTAAAACTGGAAGGCAGAACTGTACCTTTTAAGACATTTTAGAGACACAGACACTTGTAAAATGAAAGCCATGTAGGGCTGAAAGCACCAATTTCTGCAAAATTTAGGTGATGATTTAGAAACACAGTCTAGAATTTTAGACTTGTGGTTAAATATCACAAACTTGCAAAGAACCTAAATGGATATTTTGCCATCTTCCCGAGTCCAAAGAGTGACTGTATTTCTGCAACACATTTGATAAGACTCCAGACAGGTTCCCTGATATTGTACTAAAGTGCAGAGGCAGTTGTGAACAAACCCAGAATTTCAGATCATTTTTCCAGTGCTTCTGGTTTGAGGGAAGAGCAGCTTTAGGAACAGGAGCCCCCAGTCACTGTCCTAAAGCCCCTCAGGGTTCAGCTGAATCACAGCATGTCACGATGGGCTGTGGCAGGATCATGGACCAGCCCGATTTCAAAAGCACACAATCCCAAGAGAAACGCTCCATCTCCCAATTTCTCATGAGACCAGATGACAAAAAGCACAGCAGCCTTTGCACAACTCCACGAGTGTATGGTCAGACAATAAGAGTTTGTACCAGGAGCTGCTCAGTACAAAAGTGGAGTTTTGCTGGAGCTCAGCGTCACCAAATCACTGCCCAAAGCAGCAGATGAAACAGGGAGGTCACCAAAACCAGGAGTGACCCAGGGAAGGCAAGAAAGTACAGGATGTGATTCACACAAGTGTCCCCAATACCTGAAAAAGCTGAAGAGGGAAAAGAGCAGCACAGGGGGAGTGCTCAGCCTGTTCCAGCAGCAGACTGTCCAGGATGTGCTGCCAGTTCAGGGCTGGGCAGTGCAGAGAGGCCCGAACTCTTATTCTGGGGCATTGGCCTAACTCGAGCTGGGGAGCACCTGACAAACCAATTCTAAACTGCAGTTTGGAAGATTGGCTCTGTGGAGTTTCTATCTGTGCAGGATTTCTTGATAGGAAAAAAAAAAAAATCTAAAAAGTGACACAGTATCTTCTAATAGCTTTTCCATTGATTCAGTGTGGTGCACACAAGGAACCCTCATACTTTAATGGTCTGATCTATACAGGAAATAACCTCAAGGCTCCAGGGAGTGGCAAGTGATCTTCCAGACTCTGTAACAACTGAGAGGGAAGATATCCACAGGCATGGGTAGGGAACAGGCTGAGGATGGGAAACAACCACTTCTCAGTGACTTTCTCTTTAACATGCACTGCCAGATGCCACAGATTCCTATCAGACCTGCTATCTGCTCCCTACATAGGAGATTAAGACCTCCACACATGCTTTTTTATTTATTTTATAGTTGATTTTTATTTTTTATAGTCCTTCCTAGTTCCAAATAGGTGCTGTGCTCGGATTAGAGGTGCTACAGGCTCAGTTCTCACCTACTCCATGTGCTACAATAAAGCAGCATCTGACACTGCAACCTTGTCTTTCCTATATGCACCAATTCCAGAATCTGAGCTCCCCTTCACAAGACAATCACTTTTATAATCTGTATGCTATCTTCCTCACAGGAAGGCTTCCCATTATTAAAACAG
This sequence comes from Bombycilla garrulus, assembly GCA_013400315.1. NCBI lineage: Eukaryota > Metazoa > Chordata > Aves > Passeriformes > Bombycillidae > Bombycilla > Bombycilla garrulus. Next base: position 120,843 of record VXBU01011330.1, on the reverse strand, counting down.
AAACAGAACCTGCAGAAATTTTCAGTCCTAAGCGTCCTCAGCACACAATACTGACATATAGGCACTTACATCTAGCTTATTTATGTTTTTAGCTGGGAAAGAAAAGGTCCAAGGGGCTAAATGTAGTGGTTTTTTGCTTGCTTCCCTCTTTGTGTATGGCTGTTACAAAAATGCTGAATCCTACAAATATGCCTTGGGAACTGAACTCAGGCTGATGCACAGAACCTGACACCATTTGCAGCAGAGCAGTTCTTCCAGTCATTCTTTATTCAAGAGGGGCTGATGGCAAAAAGAGGCTTGGATAATGTTTCTTTCATTCTCGCCCTTCCCTATGCTACTAAAAGAAAAGGGGAAAGAAAAAGAAAAAAGGAAAGTAAAAAGAGCTATCAGTATGGCTTCGGACATTTTGTCTTTTATTACATCCTGATTATTTCCAATATAACTTTTAGTTCAATGTTAACAATCTTTATCTGTTTCCAGGTCTCTTCAGAAGGGACAAAGCCACCCTTTGTGTTAGAACACTCAAGGAATTGAAACCATCAAGGTTTCCTTCCTCAGGCATCAGCAGTTCCTGTCAGTTGAGCTGCAGCTCAAGCCATGTGTGTGCCTGCAATGGCAGCCAGAGGGTGGGGAACCCATTCCTGCAAATCTCCAAGAATTGTTCTTTAAAATGAAAACAACACGCCTCTGCTTGAATTATTTACTACTGAAGCATCAGTCTACAGCTAAGGGCTTAAACCAGGGCAGGCACAGGTGGAGGGTCATCTGTAAACCGTTCACTTTTCTGCTGTTGTTTCAAATCCAGCTTAGGCTGCTGGAAATTAAACCTGCTTGGAGGCTTCATTGAAACAAACTGTCAGCCCGATTCCTGCAGAGCTGTCCAAGCTGCCACTGCAGCTGGCAGGCCCTGGCCTCTCCATGGGGGCTCAGACAGACAGCCAGTCCCAAAGGTGGGCTTCACCAAGCTAATAAAAGGAACAACAGTCGAGTAGCACAATTTTCCATCACTCCTGCCTGTGGTATCGAGTCCCTTCCCTCACCCTCAGTGTCAGGGTTGCACTTCCTGCACTGAAGGACTCTATCCACCTCTTTCCTCCCCTCTTGCAGTCTCTGCTCAGCTAATCCCAGAAATGGCAGAAGCTGCAGCAGATCTCTGGGATTTTGCCAGCACGAGTGAAAGTGCAAAGGACTCGGGGAGGATTCTCCGCACGTGGAGTCAGTGCACACCGAAACCAGCTCCCTGCTGACACACACGACTTCAAATCCCTCATGTTCTAGAGGGAAAACAGGAGGAAAGAGTAGAATGGACAAAGATTAAAAGAACAGTTAACAGAGATTTTTTTTCTCTAAGAGTTTGAGCACTGGATGTACAGCAAGTCTGCTGAAGAACTTTGCTCACTCCTGTGTCTCCATCCCTAGAGAGCACACACCACATAAATATTATTTTGTTCCAAGCCTCTCTCCTGCTGTGAATCAACCAGGTCTCTCAAAAATAACTTTGGTGTGGTTTCTGAATTTTATTTATTGTAGCAGTACTCAGGTCACCACCAGGCACTCGCTATGACTCTACAACCTGAGGTAAATAAATGAGACATAGCACTATTAATGCTCTAATTACACATGCAACTAGCCATTCACTCTGCAAAGGTCAGCTGTCTTTGCTCATAAATGTTAGTGGAGATACAGGGAATGCAACTGAAATGGCAAAGCTGGGGGCCAGGAGTCATTTCAAAGGTATCCCCTTGCACACTTGAGGTTGGCATAAAATGAGCACAAAAAGGAGCCAAAATGCCCACAAAGAAAAGTGACTTTCCTGATACTCTGATAATCTTACATGAATGTATTTGAACTGCAGTGCCGAACAGATGCCCCACTACATTCAATACCATGGGGTATACAGAGATTTAAATAAATAAAAAGGATGCTACGTATTTTGCTAGAACCATAATATTACTTTCTACTTTAATACTGTGCTTGTTCTGTGTGGATGGAAAAATATTCCTACTGGCACTGTAAGATCCCAGCTATTCTCAGTTGTGACAGGCTACAAACCAGCTGCATGTGGCTTCTGTTGTATTCAAAACACTGCAAATGGATTTTAGAAGAAAAATAAATCACCAACAGCTACTACCATGCTGCTACCAGACAGGAACATTCTCAAACACTTGTTTATACAAGAACGCCTAGAAATCAGCTCCTCTCTCTACCTTCTCCTGATAATTTCTACCACAAAATGCTGTTTAGCCAGCACTGACAACTGCATTCAACACCTGCAGTCAATATTCAGCAGCTGGGGAGACCTGCTATAAAGCCCTTTCCAAAACCCAGACATGTGATTAAAATAAAATAATATCTAGCTCTGCCAATATTTTCACTCTTCCTAAATTTCCAAATTGAGGAAATCTAAAATTCCAGCTGAAAATTAGGACATTTCTTATCTTACAATTTCACTCAAGTGTCTGATGCGAGGTTTGCCTTTGAAAAGGGAAAGAAAAAAAAAGAGAAAAAAACAAACAACCCCCCAACACAAACTTCACTCCTGCCAGCCATGAGTTCATAAGTTCTGATAACAAGAAGTCAGCTGACTTGGGTTCAGTAATTTATGCAACTCAAACCTTGGTTGAGCAAAGTTAATGGACTTTGTTTGTGAAACTTCGCTGGGCAAGAAAATTCCAGCACTACAAAATACCGTGGCACTTCCTCACATCTACAGCCAATCAAACTTTCCCTCTGCTGTGACTTTAGCTATCCATAGAACACTAAAGTAAATTCAAGACTACAGTCTTGATCTTCCAGATGTCTAAGATCTTTATGCCTTGAATCAAAGCAAATAAAGGATCACTTAAAACTCTGAGATGCGCTCTGTAGCAAACAGTTTTGGCACATGCAATCTCCCCACAAGGAGGACACATCCTGCCTGTCCAGGATTCAGAGTTGTCTTGGGGCCAGTCTGAGACTGAGACACAGATTTCCACCAGGATCATGGCCAACATGGAAAACCCTTGGTGTTTTCTGAAGGGCCAGTTGTATTTCCTTAATTTTGATGTTCTTCTGTGCAATGACTGACGCAGGAACACCTCCAGAATACACCAGCACTTTTTATGGCCATGAAATGGGCTGGAAGGTGTCTGTCACATTGTGACCCTCTCACACACTTCCCAGCACTCACAGTCACAGTTCCTAAACTCCATTTTTACCATCCCTAATCCCCTCTCCTCCCAATAACACATTATCCCAGCCATTTCTGTTATATTTTGCTATATTTTTGTCTTACACCTCTGTTTTTCTTTAATAAAACCAGAAGTCCTCTACAGCATACCTAAGCAGTAGTAACATTCTACACACATTTTCCACAGAAAGAAGGGGAAAGAGCAAATATAGATGTCATTCCAAGTGCTCTAATTTCAGTTCTAACTGCCATGAAAATCACCTGTACTGCTGTGTGGGACAGCAGGGCAATGATACCAACATTAGTAAAGCATGGCACAGCTTTGCTGGAGCAGGATGTGGCACAGGGAAGATGTGATGTTCTCTTTCCTAGCCTTCACACTAACCAGCAGTATGAAAATTAACACAGATGTGATACTACTAAACAAGGTAGAAGCAGAAATTAGGGACATGTTCAATCTCATTAACCACAGATAACAGCAGCTCTGAGAGAAAGCTGAGCTGTCCTGCAGTCTTTCTCTGTATTTTTTGCATGTGTGACTAAAGTCATGAAGATTAAATCACTCCAGAACTCCCAGGAAGGCTTTGACAGAGGCTCTTTGGGTTGCCTGCTGGATTCCTGCTGTGGCCATTTGCCATTTGTCTTTTCACCCTTCTCTGCACACCAGCCCCATTTTTGGACAGATGACACCTTAACGAGCTTCCCCCCACAGCTGCAGCTCTGTTCTCCTCCACGGCGCCACCGTTTGGCAGAGAAATTCAGAACAAAGATACTGTCCTGTCATACCACTGCCCACACACCTCAACTCCCTTTTAGCTGACTTCCCATCCCCGTCCACATGAATTTCAGGTTGCAATCCATGCATGCAAAGCTTGGAAAGGTGCCACCCCAGGCCAGCTCTTTCTCAGACAGAGCTGTTCTCCCTCGACATCTCCCTCCTCTACACCCACATTCGTGCATTCTGTCGCATGACCAAGTGTCTCTCTCCTGCTGCATCGCCATCTCAAGTATTCCTAAATCATCCAAAGAACCCAGAAATAAACAAAAACCTCTCAAACCTTCCTTCTCCCATTCCATGGGGCTCATCTCCTTTGTTAAGCATTGCCATAAAGGGGGACTTTCTCATTCCCTGACATCAGTGGCACTGACAGCAGCTCTACCTCACGTCTCTCGCAGCAGATACTGAGATCTGACCCAGTTCTTGGGAATCTCACTGGAGTGACTCTGGCCAGTGCAACATCAAACACTCAGTCCTAAAAGCTGTCACCTGTGGCAACTTAACTCATCTGCAAAAATAAAACAAAGCCACAAAGCCTTCAGCAAGGACATCTGTAAGATTTCTTTAGTGCTTCAAATCACTGCTCTATGTTTTCACACTCGTGTGTGTGCAAGCTCTGCCGTCGGCGTTTTCAAGCAAAGATCTCTATCTGTTTCTAAGGCACAACTCAGTACACAGCTCTGTGGATGGAAGCTTAATGGTCCTCCAGGCATAAAGATCCCTGGAACTGCTTATTGTGTTCAGCACGACATGACAGAGAATAGTGTGACTGTGAGCAGAAACAAAACTCTGCGGCATTCAGCAGAGCTAGAAATGCAAAGGAAGCCATTAAGAGAAAAAGTAGATTGTTCTCCCAAGACTTCTTGTCCTTATTTTGTCTGAATATATGTTCTAAAACAAAGTAAACCAATATACAGGAAAGGCAAGGAAAGAAAAGAAAAATACTCTGGGGGGAGGGGGAATTCAACAGATGGAATCAGCACAGGCAAGTGACACTGCAGTAAAACTGTTATTTATGTTACAGTTCTCATTGATGGCTTTTGCTCTGGCTCAGCCACCCTGGGTTACAGCTCTGCTTTGCCACAATGGCAGCAGAATCCAGCACAACCTTCCTTTCAAGCCCCACAGCACACTCCTGGAGCAGCTAATGCCTTACAGAATTCATTACTTGACTGAGTGCTCTTTAATATCCACAATGATGGAAAACACTTCTTAGAATGCATCTGGGATCTGCCAGTTCATACACAGCCACGCACTCCTTCACACTTCCTTTCAGAAACCTGCCAGCCACCATTAATCGAGATCCCCTCACCAGGTAAATGCCCCATCCTCCTAATCCACCTCCTCCTGACCACAGCTCCCCTTCTCCATCCAAACCTGCACAACCCATCCAGGCTCCACCCTGCCCGAGCACCTGAGCCCTGGAGACTCTCCTGCAACAGCTGAGAGCTCCTGTTCCTGGTGAGCCACAGCTCCCAGCTACTCCAGGCGAGCAGACTTTATTTCCCCTGTGATCCCGAGGGAAGAGAACATCTTCCCACTTTGCTGCCCACTCTATTTCAGTTTTAAGCCACCTTGCCTCACTCTAGAGATTTTCCCAGTACCAGGATATGCTGTGGAGTGAGAGGTGTGAGCAGAGGGCTCCTTCCCCAACATCCATGTTCCATTTCTCTGACAGAGGTTACAGAGGAATGGTTCACGCTCCCTGTAACCAGCTGACAGGAAGCACTTGGACACCACAGAGGTAGAACCCAGCAGCTTAAACGGAAGGGTGTTTTTTTTTGCCAAAATCAAGAGCATTTCCTCCACATTCCTGAATAATTTCCTTTCCCCCCCTGNTTGGACACCACAGAGGTAGAACCCAGCAGCTTAAACGGAAGGGTGTTTTTTTTTGCCAAAATCAAGAGCATTTCCTCCACATTCCTGAATAATTTCCTTGTGTCGGCTGCCTCATGACTGTACATTAAAAAAGAAGAGGAGGATCTCAGGAATATTTGGAAGTCTGATGTTTTAAAGTCTTGTCTAAAGCAGTACCATGCTGAGAGGACTGCACAGGGGTCAGAAAAACGAGATGTAGCAAAAGCACTGGTGAAAAACAAGAATCATTCCAGGAATTAGATTATTTCCATCTTTCCAGGCTGAAGCATATCTGTTTCCCTTTCTTAAGGCACTGTCCTTCCCCTCCTCTCCCTGCAGCAGTAGCTGCCTGTGGTACACTGCAATGTTGGCTCACTTCCACAAGTCAGCGTGTCTGAAGAGAGTCTGGGTTCAGGCAGGGGGAGGAGGGAGTGACAAAGCTGGGGCAACAGAGACGGGACTCAGAAGCCACCTGCCTGCTTCCAACTCACATCAGTGGCCTGGAAACAGCTGCAAGTGCTCCTGACTCCTGAGGTGATGCTTTCACGGAAGCAATGTGTGCTCATCCAGTCTCATTCTCCTGGAGGTGACCCACCAGGGAAACAGGAAAACATCCCTGCACTGAAGCCATGTTAACAGGGAAGCAGACTGTCCGAGCGTGCAGCTGCTGCTCCCTCCACAGAGCTGCTCCAGCACTGCACAGCACGCAGTGCCAAGAGGAGAAGGCACTCAGCCATGATGCTCTTCCCTCTGCTTGGGAAGACAGATCACAGATCCCCAGGTGGAGACTGCAAGGGTAAGGGGAATTGGCAGATTCTGAACATCATGCCAAACCCCAGAAGATCTGAATGACACCCGCTTAATATGCAGGATTTTGTCCAAAACCTGTCAGGTGGCGACAACTTCAACTTCCACAGGCTAATCCCTCTCTCATCACCAAAAATGAAAGCATGTTTATTTATATATGACCATACAACACTTCCCCAAGCAGGGGCTGCTTTAAAAACCTTCAGAAACCGTCTCTTGATCCATCTTCACCATTTCATGACCAAGGGAGGGGGGTATTTGTGAATTTAGACACACGTTTGACCCCCCTTAGTATCTAATGGAAGTCACAAGGGCTGCTCACAACCAGCAGCAGAGCAGCTCTGAAGGGTATCCCAGTGTCCCTGCCATCACAGGCTTCTCCATCCCAGAGCTCTGTTTTGGGGGAGGGAGGAGAATCCCTGAAGGTCTGGGGAAAGAACATCAAGACAGTGATACATTGTTCTAATCACACAACCACGCAGGGCGAGCTCAACCAGGTCATCAAACGTGGTCCCTTTCAAAACTCTTCTTGATTCTAAATGATGATATCAACTATTGCAGGATCTGGAGACATTTTTCACACCTTATTGCACTAAAACTCAAAACTCCTGAAGTCTCAGTTTCTTCTTAAAAGTGACTATTCTAAACTCAGAGGCTGATATTTTGAACATGGTGGGGTGCTCTGCCAGAATTCATAATTATCTATCACTATCTGTATTTCCAACTGCAAGATTAGAACTATTTTAGTCAAAACTAGAAGTTTCCACGTGAAAATATACAGCAGATTGGTAGAAAAGCATTCACAGGTCCTGGACAGAACCACCAGGGAAAGCCACCAAGAGACCCTGATTTCCAGATCAGATAATGCACAGCCAAATTCCTACTAAGTGTGGCTGCAGAAATCTACTTCCAGATCCTTGCTCTGCCTGAATGAGATGAGGGTCTTCCACTTCACTGCCTGAGTCCTTCCAGCTCTTACAGGAACTCTTTGCACGCCTACAGTGTGCAGTTTTCACACCTGAAACACACACTGGCAAAACAGGGACACAGCCCTGAATTCCTCAGAGCTCAGCTGAGGGGGAACCACTGTCTGTTTTCGGAAAGTTATGGCTATTCTCACTTCTCCTGAGGAGTTTTAAAAGTTCCTGGGTGTTTCTTAGTGTGGGGGGTACAAATTGTTGTATTTGAGAAAGTTTTCATGCCATCACAATACCATTTCCCGCTCAGTTCTAAGGGAGGTATTTCCAAAAGCAATTGTTACACACCAAAAGAAAAGGTGAGCCTTAGCAGGAAAACCTGTCAGGGATACACGGATTCACAGGGTGAGGAGGGTTCAGAGGAGAGCCTGAAAAAGGAAGACACCCCTAAGGCAAGTTCCATGAGAGTGGCCAAAGCTGAGAGCTGCACCCAGGGCTCTCAGGGGATGCCAGGCCAGAGCTGCATTTATTTCTAGTTTATACACTGCCACAGCAGGAACTACTGGAAAACCACTCCTGCTATTTCCCAAAGGACTCTTACAGAAATATCTGTTTCACTCACGCGTCCCGGGGAACCTTCTGTGAAAACACCACAAGAACTTGGGGCTTGGAATGTGAAAGTGAAGCCTCTTCATAACTCTGTAACATGCTTACCCAGGCAATTTCTAATAAAGGGTGATTCAGCCTCTGAATCAGAAAGAAAAATTTTATTGCCTGTTGAGAAAGATGGAATAAGGTTTGGCTGCAGGAACAGGACTGAAGTCTGGATGCTTAACTCAAATGACTAAGTGCTTATTTTTCACAACCCAAATTCTGGCTACCCCAGAATAGCACCAAACCCCACAAACAAAAAAAAATAATGTTATAAAAAATAAAGTTCCATATTCAAATTAAGAAATTATTTAGAGGAACTACAAATGAAACAGAAACCAATCCAAGAACGTGACTCAAGTGAAGTGAGCCACAGAGCCTGCCATCCTCCTTTAGACATGTCTGGAAACTTGAAATTCTAATATTACCACAACCTCACCTCTTGCTCTGCCCAGAAGAGATCTGGCTGCAACTTTTAAAGCTGCACATTGCCCATATCTTTGGAAGCCTGTAAATAAATTCTCCCCACCTTTGAGCTCTGTTCAGCTCTGCAGGCCTTGGCCTTGAATCCCTGGCTGTTTTGCAATGAGTGCAATAACTTTGTCCTCCTGGATACAACCACACAGTTGTCTTAAATACCTTGCAAAAGGTACAAAGCCAAACAGATATCTGGCAGAAGAAAAAGATAGAAAGATATTTAAATCCCAGTGCTCTCTGGCACTTGAAAGGTGAAATTTAAAGGTTGCATTCTGCAAAGATACCGTCAAATGCAAAGATTATGGATTTATAAATAGTCGATAGCGTTGTACATTCTTGCAATATTTCTCAGTCCAGATTTCATCTAGGCCACATATGATAACATTATCTCCTTTGACTATGCAAACCTTCCAAAACACATTTGTTCTTGCCTGTCCTAAAATCCAGGGCACACAGTTAATAGTCACATTCCTCACCTTATCTTTCCCATCTCCATGCTCTTTGCCTGGTAATACTGTTGCCATAGATTTTCTTATTATCAATAATCTCTTGTGTTCAGTGGGGATTTATTATTTATTGTACTTTTAGCTCAGATACCTTGTTTCCAAGCCTTTATTATTTGGGTGAAGTTAGTACAGAATTCACAGTGGTTCCTCCCAGTTCAACACACGGAAGACAGCAGGCATCACATTCACAATCCCACATCTTCCCTCCCTCTGTTCCAGCCCTGGAGCCTCCCATCTCTCCTGCCATACCCCAAAAGGATCCTTTCCACTGCTCAGAGCACACAGGGCAGCTGGTTCCAGAACTCCAGAAATGTTTAACTCTTTCAGATACACCCATATTCTTTTACACAGTTGAGCTGTTAATGCCAGGCCAATAAAAACTGGAAAGGAAAACCAAGCCTATACAGTTTATTTTCCCACCAGGGCCATTTGCAGCGTGTCCTGTGACCACTGCACACACAGAAGCACCTGTAGCAGAAGCTTTGGCAGCTCAAAACCCTGAAGTTCTGATCCAGTTTAGGCAAATGAGATCAATTTTGTAAAGAAAAATGAAGAAGTAAAAACGGAATCATCTTTGCATGTTCCTGCCTAAAAAATAAATCAATTAGCAGTAAAGCAGACAAGGCTCAGGCTGCAGGTTTCACTGGAAAGGCTTCAGAGAAACAAAGGAAGAAGCACCAACAATAACCCAAGCAGCACTGAACTCCTGAGGAGTGCTCCTTGAGGCAGCTGTGTGACACTCTCTGCGTGTGGCACCAACTCCAGGTTTCCTGCAGCTCACAGGATTCTGTATTTACACCCATGGACTGCTATGGCTTGGTCAGGAACCTAAACTCTTGCCATTGGGAGAGTGGAGTCAGGAATCTCAGATCCTTTTCTGGGTCACAGACTTCTTTTGGGACAAACCCTGTCTCTGGATGTCACTGTCTCACGTGTTACTGCAGTGGGGTGCTTCGGCATAAATTAGTTGGCAATCTTCAACAGAGATGACAGAAACTGCAATAAATCCTAATAATATAAATTCTGTGCACACAGCAGAACTGAGCAATTCCATCAGTTCTGCTGTTTCTCTAAATTGTTTTCTCTGAACCATTTAATACCCTTTTAATAAATATATAATAAATAAAATGTTGCAGAGAAAAAAAGAACCATTTGTCTATCTTCCTATCTTCTACTTGCTAAGAACAGGCCTTTGTGATAATTACCATAAGCAAAATACAGATTTTATAATATGATTAAAATGGCTTTTCTAACATTAGTGAACTTCAGGATTACGGTGCTGGAGAAACCTAAATATTACTCCCTCTGTATGTATGAAACACATTATTGTTACACACATTTCCTCCCCCTTTAACTGCATCCTGACACCAGAGCACAACCTGAAGCCAGTCAGGATGCAGAGTGACAGGAGCTGCCATCTGCAGCCCCTCCCATCTCCTCTGCATTCTACACACACACTGCCAAGTGCAGCATAAGAAAGAAGCGGCTTGTGGTTTAACCACGGCTGAATGCTACTCTCAGAAATGCAGATTCTCCTCTTGTGCTTCCTGGTGCCCCATGGCACGCTCAGGAAGTCAGCTGAGCCTCACAGGTACTCTGCAATGGCCTGTTCCTCATTTCCAGGGCCAGATTTACCAAAGTCCCGGGCGCTCACAGCCTGGGTCTAAAAAGCTCGACTGACTTCAAGTGCAATCTGTACCTGTGGGGGGAACCAAAACCAAGCCACCCTCATCTGAGATATTCCACAGGCAGCTCACAAAATTCGGTGGAATTTTACAAGTTTAACCTGTTCACCTGCTCTGCATACACAAAGTAAAGACAATGCAAACTTACCTTAAAGCCACGTTGTGAAAATAACAGTGATCCAGCCGTTACAGTGAAAACTCCTCAAAGCACAGCCAGGAGGAAATGAACAAAAAACCCAAACCCTGTTTTCAGAGCAGGTCTAAGCTAACCTGAAATAAAGAAATCCATACACTGAACAATGACAATGAAACCAGCTATTGAAATCAATCATTTACCACTCTAATATTTTTGTCTGTGCGCTAAAAAATCCTTAAATGGGATAGAAAATACAGAGTGCAACATAGAAGAATAAACACAGCATGGATCCTGACATCTCCTACATCTCAATGCTCAGTTTACCAGCACAAAATTGCTATTTATGAGGGAGTTTTGTGTTTGTGAGAGCAGACTGATCATTACAGATTTGGAACTTGGCTGAACTTGGGATGATTTTAAGGGTGAGAGGGCAAGACACACCCGGAACAAAATTCACCCCTCAATAAACTTCAAATTCAAGTAACAGGCAAATCACTGGACACTAAATTTATATTTTATGTAGTCAAAACAACTTTTTCCTCTAGTATTATTACGGGGAAAGGTTGAAAATATTCTGCCCAAACAACTCCTGCAAAACTATTTCAGCTCAGCACAGGAAAAATCATCCTTCAAATCTGTCAGAATTCTAAGATGTGTGAGGCCATGCAGACCAAGGCAATCTCACCAGGAAACAAACTTCTGGGTCCAGCCCCATTCTGCCTCTTTCCAGAGGCACAGTGGAGTTCTCTGGAAAGAGCACTCATAGCATTGACCTCACTATAGCATCATTTTTCCTGACGTCTATTTTTTCCTTTTTACACGAGATTTATCACATTAGTCACAGATCTGATGCCTTCACCAAGATAAACCACTCTCTCAAGTTACAGATATTTTGCCTGAGCAAGGACAGTGACTTTGGTGGTTATTTTTGTTTCTTTCCACAATGAACTCTGATACTGCCCTAGAGGCTAATTACATCAGAAAAGTAATCAGCACTCTGAGATGCCTTTTCCTGACGCTGTCTTCAAACCACATCTATTCAGCTTTCATCACTGCTCTCCCTTCAAAAACCCCTTATCCAGAACGATCTGCTTTGGAAGGATTCAGATGGCTGATGTTTCCTTGATAGGCGAAATCTGTCTGCTGATGCTGAGATTTGCAGGCTGCAAAGGCAGCTCCATCCACACCTTAAATGGTTCCAGCATTATTGCAGAGAGTCACATCAACCCTGATGCACCAAATACAACTGAGGGTCCCCACAGAAAGTTCTTTAACTTCTTTAATCTGCTGTGCTGTCATTAATTAACCCCCAGAAGGGATAAACTCAAGTATCTGCATCATTAAGCTCAATATTTTACTTCTGCCTATTTCTCACATCTTCTGAAGTACGTCTTTTGCAACATTCTATTGATGACTTCACTGTTATTAATCTGTACCTCATACTTCTGCTTGAAAATCATTTACAAAAGGAGAGGAATCGATGACTTAATACAACCCTCAGCATCTTTTACTCCAACTTCTTCATTTGCTTTGCTCAAATACAGCCTAATTTTTCTGGTGTAGTAAAGAATCAAAGACTTGCTACCTTCATTAATGTCTGATTGATCCAAAAATCAAAACTAGGAATTATCTTCATTTCAGCATCATATTACACAAAATTGTGCCACTACACTGCCTTTAACATATATATAATTTTCTACCACTCTGATTTTGTTTTATTTTAACTGAAATAATAAAATCAATAATTCTTAGACTTCTTTATCTGATTGCTCTCTCCTTTCAGTAAGGCTCATTACCCCCATGTCTTTCAGCCCCACTAAACTCATTAGTTGGTTTTATTTTCCTCAGTTCTACTGGGCTATACCAGACCATTTGTGTACCTTACTTCTTTTGTCTTACAAACTCTATGGTTAAGTAATTTTCCTGCCTCTTTTTCTCCCATTATAAGCATTCAGAGAGGTAAAATTAGAAGATACTTATTTCACACTTCCTGACTTGTGGGGCAATGAATAACAGATTATATTTTGAGAAGAGAATTTGAAATAAATGTAATCAAACTAAGGAAAATTAGGACTGTTTGGCCTTTTCCATGGCTTTTATAATATTTGTGTCTCTTGCTCCAGCAGAGACCCCAGTTCAACAGCAGTGTCAGGGAAGGGGAAGGCTGATGCACAGAAAGCCTCCTGTGAGCCTCCTGCAGTGCTAACAGCTGGATCAGGTTTCCAATCAGGTGCACACACAAATCCTTCCTGCCTTCCCTAAATTAAGGCTGCAGCCTGAAGTCTGACACCTGTATTTAACGTTGGGTTACAACCCTTGTAGGATCACAGAGTTTCCTGAGTGGGAAGGGACCCACAGAGAGCATCAGGTCCAGCTCCTGGCCCTGCACAGACACCCCAACAACCCCACCCTGTCCCTGAGGCCATTATCCAAATGCACCTGGAGCTCTGGCATCCTTCGGCACATTCCCTGGGGAGCCTTTCAGTGCTCCACCACTCCTGGGGGAAGAACCTTTTTCTGATATCCAACCTAAACCTCCCCTGACTTCACGTCATCCCTTTGAGTCCTCTCACTGGTCACGAGAGTGAAGAGGTCAATACCTGCCCCTCATAAAGGAGCCTGAACACCTCAGAGAGGTCTCCCCTCAGTCTTCTCCAGGCTGAACAAACCAAGTGCCCTCAGCTGCTCTCCATGAGGAACACTCAGGCTGAGAGGCTGAGCTGGGCCCATCCTGAGCACCCCTGTGGGGTCACATCATCCACATCCCCCTGACCAGCTCAGCTGCTCTCAGCCTTGGACCTGGGTCACCTCAGCAGAGAAGCCACTCGGGAGGTGGTACTGGAGATCCCTCCAGTGGAGAGCACGTGCCTTGGGGGAACAGATACACACATGCCAGAATACTCCTTGTCCTTCTTATAAGTGCATATTAGGTTGTTGGCTTTTTGCAAATATCAAAATAAATGCTATATATATGTGTGTGTAATGTTAGATAATATAATAATGTAAGGGACAAAAAGATTTTTTTCTGCTCATGGAACTGGGAGTGGTGAAAGCTGAGCAGAGGAATTCCTTGCATTGCTGGAAGAGAAGCACCTGAGCATCAAGGGAGGGGTTTTGATGGTCCTTTATCAGAACCAGTAAAACCAGACTGATAGACACCAGGAAAGTGAGTGGAATGAAAAATGCAAGATCTACAAGGGGAAGGGTGGTACAGGTGGGGTAAGGGGGGGACCCAAAAGAATGTTTTGAATGATGCATGAGGGTTTATGAATATCCAACATGTCTGTGCATTTAAAGAAGTGTTTTCTGAAGTAGTGTGTGCTCCTTGGTAGAAACCCAAGGCACCCGCTCGTGTGTAACTCTTTTGCTTTATGTTTGTCTCCTATTGTCTTTTTATTAAACTTTCTAAATTTTACCAAGACAGTGAATTCTGTTTTTCACATCCTCGTGCAATCAAAGCCTGTCCTTTGCAGTGATTGTGCTCTTCCCCCAGAACAGCTCTGTGGCAGCACAACTCACAGCCCAGCCTGGAGGGAAACAGCACAGAGAGCACTCCCCACTGCCCCCAGCCTTCCAAAACTGCATGGAAAAGTAACAACTGCATGGAAAAAGTACATGTAAAAAGTGCAAGGCCTCACAGCTCCTCCAAGTCTTCCGTGGGAACACTTCAACAAAACAAGGTAAACTTTGCCATATTCTACTGAATAAAAGCTTCACATACCCAAATTTTTCTACTCACGTTTTTGACAAATTTGAAGATGTAAAATAGAATCCTGTGGGGATAGACGGGAAGATGTAAATGCTGAAGTTGGAACAGACCTCGTGGGGATTGTGTTAAATGAAAGAACCTTGGGTTACTGGAGGGTCAGAGGCACAAAGGCAGCACCGTCAGGTGGAACGGCAGCAGCACCATCTGCTCTGGGACTCCTCTTTCTACATCCTTGATTTACAGAATGCATGGAAACCTGAGGAATCCCCAGAATGCTTACTGACTTCTACTTTCACACTCAGTGAGCAAGCAAATAGAGCTTCAAAACTGAGCTCCCAATTCAAGCCAAACTCCAACAGGCTTTTCAGGAAAAAGGCACAAAGGCATCTCACATTTTTGGTCTAGTTACTCATCCTACAAGTTTGGGTTTGTTGTCTATTTCCAGTCACTAACAAGCCTCTAGTGGGCTACAGTTCCCAGTAATTAATGATTATTTGTTCCCTTTTCTCTAAATAATACAAATTTTGGCTCTCATATTCTTACACAAATACATATACAAATATGATAAAAAGGGCAAACTAAAGTATTTTATTTTGAGCTAACAAGGTCCATGATTTCAGAAGACAAGAAACATGCAAATAATATACCAGAGCTTATATTTCTATTTAACTAGTAAAAATAAAATAAAATTAGGGGAAAAAGCCTCACTAAATGGGGAGCATATCAACTGCAAAGAAAATGTAGAGCTAATACAGTTCCATCTTGCCTCAGAAACAGTTCAAGTGCAAATTTTGGTTTTATTTTTAAAGCAATTTTACTTTTTCTCTTCTTTGGTGCCTTATTAAAAAAGTTACATATTGAAAACACCAGATTTAATGGTTTGGAAAAAAATTAGCAGCAAATTTAATCATACTTCTGAACTGCAATTTCTATTTATTGACTGCTAAATGAATTTGAGAAAAAGGGAAAAAAATGTAAAGAGTGAGGCTCACAGATTACTTTCCCCTCACATAATTTTTAATAAAAAATTTCAGGTTTTGGGGTGGAAGCAAAAGTTGACATTTACTGACATTTAGTAGTTAAAATGTAATCCTTCCAGAGAATGAATAGCAGAAAAAGGTGGGGGTGGAAGAGAAGGGAATCAACTTCTGCTCTGATTACACAGAAGAAAAAAGTTTAAAAGCGTGGAATAAACTGAATGGAAGCACAAAACCACGAGTATTTGCAGATGGAGTTCTCCCAAACAAGGCGGAGGATGTCAGAGTTCCCAGGAATACTGATTTTAAATATTCCCTTTGTAATACTTAAAATATTATAATAAATAA
>VXBU01011330.1:84449-104763 GCA_013400315.1 Bombycilla garrulus | reverse complement strand
AAAATGCTTTTAAATACAAAACAAGCAGTCAGCTCTGGACTTTTAATGACCATCAACCCCACCAAAGTGGGGAGATCATTGCTCCTGATGTCTCAGCCCCAGGAATCAGTGACCAACACACACTGACAGCTCACAACGTGCACAGGACTCTATTTGTGTGGTTAGGAAAGAGCTTTATAAATGCAGTTAACCCATTTCCTAAAAGTAAACAGCAAATTAGAAAATGCCAAGTTTTAAAGCAGGGACACCACTGCTGTGTGCAGATACAAAGCACCACTCCAGATTTGTGTATTATCATGCAACAAACCATGCACAGAAATCTCAGACTGCTACAGTCCACAGGTAGAAGGTATTTTGATGAATAACTTGCAGATTTAGATTAAATGTGGTATGAAAGTGTAAATTATCTTATTAAGTTAATTTATTTTTTAATTAAAGTTTAAGTATTATTTGAAGGCTCGAACAGACACCTCAGTGCAGCCTAATTTCTCAGTAGGGTCACTGCACTAGAAAAGTTCCTCCTATGAATGGTTTCCAGGTAAAAAGTTGAAACTGAGGGAGTTCTTTTGCAAAAAAAAAACCCCAAACCTGGTAGACTTGAGAGCTTTAAAGGATACCGGTCTTCAGAGAAGGTGAGGAGCCCTTGGTAATAAGAAGCAATATTAACCAGAATCTTAATTTATATTAATAATATATTAACAGTGTTAATCTCAGCCAAAGAGCTTTTCATGCTCTTGTGCACATAAAGGGGGAATGACAAGCAGTAGTCTCCTGGTAATCCCCTACACAGCAGGAAACCAAGGGATGATGGGGCACATTAATGTTATTAATTTTCAATAGAAAACAGAGCAATGCTCCTCGGTGATGAAGGTGGCGTGCTGTGCACACGAGAATTTGGTGACCAGTGGTGATAATAACAACACCTCTCCCTACCAAGCTATCCCTATTTTAACTTGCTCAAATGCAGATGGAAGATCAAGTTTAAAAGACAGAAATTTCCCTTTGCTCTGCTCAGTCACAGCACCCTCAAGAAGCAGAAATCAGTACCTGGAACTTGCATGACTGAGTCAGAAAGCAGCTGTTGAGCACACAGCACGGTCACAGCCCACTGAGCGGCCTCAGGTGTTCGAGTTTAGAGGCTTTGCACAAACAAAACCAATCTCCTCATGAGCTTTGCTGCTTGGGATAGACGGGAAAGAAGCCATGGCAGAGGCTCCACACTGAGCAGGATCATGGATGCCTTCCCACACTCCCCTCAGAGGTTTTTGTCACAGCCCTTTCTCACACTGACTGCCCAGACTCCTAGCCCGACCATTCTCCTCCTCCAGAACTGTCCTCCTGTGAAACCTGCTCCCTTCTTGTCACATGGAGGAAAAATCCTGCTTTGGTTTTAGACTCAAGCAGTTCTACAAAGTTATTACCTCATCCTGCCAAAAATGAAGAAACTGCCACAAACAGCAAGAACCATTTTACAATAAATCACTGCTGCTGTGTTGGATGGTTTATTGAACCAGCACTTGTGAGAACTTTTTCCTTATTTTCCCTGAGAGACTTTGCTTTTGTGCACACAACACAGCATTTACCCTCCCTCACACCTCCACAGAGGTGTCTGATTCAGACAGCAGAGAGGTGGGGAAGACTCAGAAATAATTGCTCTTATATGAAGTGTTTTATCAGTAATGTATGCTGCTGTTTTCTCCTCCTCCCGAGTGCAGCAAGAGGTCAATTTTTGCAGACCTTTGAGTGTTTTGTCCCATTTTTCAACAGTAACAGACACAGAGGCCCAGCCCAAGTTTTGCAAGTCACACCTGTCACAGCAGAGACACCCTGGCAAGCTGGAAAGGAAAGTCACTCTCACACTCTCTCCGCCTTCAAGAGTCCTTTGACAACAGCATCGCAGCACCAGGAAAAAGTTATTACAAGGCGGAGAGACTGGAGAAAAATTCTACTTGATACCAGTCCACCAGAAGTGGGACTGTTTCTAAATTAACTGACCTTTCCCCATGCACCACTCTCACTTTGGCAGTCTGCTTCCCTGCACTCTGGTGCCAGCAGTATTGGGAGATGCAAATTTGTAGGTTTTCAAACATAAGAAAACCAAATCAAACCAAACCAACAAAAAAACCCAACCAACCAACCAACCAAACAAAACCCACAAAAACCCCCCAAAACAAAACCAACCCAAACAAAACAAACAAACAAAAAACCCCCCACTTTAAAAAACACCCCAACTAAACGTGGTAGATCTGGAAAAGCACCTAATTCCAATACACAAGATAGCTATGCAGATATTTTGCCCTTTGTACACACGACTTACGTACCACAAACTCTGATGCAAAGCCAGATACTTGTTAAGAAAGTGAAATAAAGAGTAAGAATACAACCAGCTACCAAAGCAGTTTGCAATTCTATTCCAAGTTCCAGATACAAAGCTTAGCCTTTAAAAGTCAATAGTAGACATGCAAACTTCGAATTAAAATCTGCATCGAGTGGCACAATTTCATCATCTATTTAAGCCAGTTTAAAGTATTAACTACCCATGAGTCTAAAGTTTCAGGTTCTAGTTTTAACTGTCTTTAGCAGTTGGGTTTTACCCCAATTCATATTAAAGGTGAAAATTAGGAGCAGAATGTGCCTGAAAAGAAGTCTTAATAACATTACACTGTTTGTATTTCCACAGGCCAAGTCTCATAAAGTGCCTTCCTGCCCTGCCCTTCAGAAGAGGGGAAAAAAGAAAAAAGGATCTAAATGTGAATAGCTGTTGTAAAAAATCCTATTTCACCTTCTGTTTACTATGTTTACACCCCAGTTTAGACAAGTACAAGTTGCCCAGGACGACACACCCTACATGAAACTATTGTGCAAGGGACAGACATTACCCCGAGGCACAGGCACCAGCAGAGCTGAGGCCATGATTCCATTTCCCTCTCCTTAGACAGGAGGATATTGTACCCCTGCAGCAGCAGTACATTTAACACCAGAGTAACAATAATATGCCTTCTGAAGCTCAAAGTTTCATTATTTATCCTGACAGTTTCGTATTTATCAGTTGTAACAACAGGATCTGGAAGATCATAGCCAAATTTGTACAGTATATTAAAGCTACAGGAGGTTTCTTCACATTTGAAATGCTCAGAGAAGCTCTGTTTTCTTTCAAAATCTTCACAGCATCACAGCCTCTCAGCTCCTGGGGCAATGAATTTCACAGGTTAACTGTGTTTTAGAAAACTCTTTTAAATAATGCAATATTCCCAGGTCAATAGCAGCGAGGCTCAGTTCCCACCCTAAGGAAATGGGTGCCTCGGAAAACGCAGCCAAGCAGGTTTAATTGGAGCAGGTTTCACATTGCTGGGCAAGGTGAAAGGATTGACCATTTCTCCTGTTATCATTCACAGGCAGACGTAGAACATGGGTCAGAAAGAATAGTGCTCTGCTCCCCTTTATCACAAACCTACTGCTATAGGATTTGGACGTATGCAAAAGCTCTATTTATCCCCAGAAAAACTCTTTAGAAAGCAGAGGACACAGCAGCACCCTTAGAACAGAGAGAGGGCTTGAAAGAACAGGAAGCTTCAAAGCATCAAGGAACCATCAAGCCCCATCTACTTCCCAAATGTCAAATTTTGACTGTAAATTGATTGGAAAGGGAAGAGGAGAACAAAATGAAAGGCTTTTACTCTTCACGAAGACAATGGGGACGTTGTGCTGTAGCGTGGCCGCAGCAAGGCCGGTACCGTGGCACAGCAGCTGAGCCAGAAAATGCAGCCCCCTCCCCTCCCTACCTTGGAGCTCTGACATCTTTGGTGCTAACAACTCGTTGCTGTGGAAACCAGACTGCTTCTGACAAAGCCACATTGACTAAAAGCAACACGTGGGAAAACGGAATAAGGCCCTGAGAGAAATTAATCCTTTACATGAAAAATAAATGAATAAAAATAAATAATTTTGGTTAAAAATGAAGCAAGTAGAGGGGAGTATTTCTCAGCGTTAGAGCAACAGGCAGGGAGAAGATTGGCAAATGCCAGGCCTTGTGGCACCAGAAAGGGATTTTAAGGACATTTCATGCCTGAAATAGATGGTGGAATCAGGGCTAAGGAGTATGCAGGATCCAACACAGAGCACAGGTGTGTGAGGCAGCTGCTCCCTATCCAGATTTTAACTGCTCTCCTCCGAAAACAAAATGCCACCCAGCCCCACCCCACAGTACCACAGAAGCCAAGGCTGGTACAGATCAGCACCCACGGGCTTTCGCAAGGCCCAGGCTGACTCACACCTGGGCAAAACACTCACCCAGCCAAAACCTCAGCACAACACAGTCCTGGCCATGAGATCAGGAGCTGCTCCACGCCCTGCCATTCCCAAACAGTTTATAGATCTCAGAAATGCCATCCAAAAAAACTATAAACAATTATTTTTTTCCCCCCTGATTTCTCCTATTACAAGAGTCTTAATAAATCTGTCCTCAGCCCTTGTTGACTCAGATCCCAGGAGTTGCTTTAGGGCCTGGTACTTGGAATGCCAGCATCCTTAAGAAAGGATTCAAGAAAAAAAAAAATCCTGGGAAAAAGCCCATGGAGAAGAGCCAGAGTTTGAACTGGCAAGGCTTAAGATCCGTGCACAGTGCAACTTTAATAAAACTGGCTCCTTATCCAGATCATCTGAAATTACTCATAAAGATGGCACACTCAGGGTGGCTTGTTCGGTTTCTGGGGTTTTTTACAACAAATTCAGCAAACTTCTCTGGAGTAAAATTGAACTTTTACGCAAATTTAATATTTGTGTTTTTCACTTAATACAGGCCATGAAAGCTCCAGAGCAAAATGCCAGTTATCACAAAGCTTCAGGAACTCGGAGACCACTCGTGATTTACATGCAGAGCAAGAATCCTCTCCCCCTTCACTCCGAGGTATTAAAATGCTGCAGCGTTACAGCTTAATCTCATTTACAGAGCTTTGAATCATCTTAAGTACTTAGGAAGTCTGTGTAAAATACCACAATCCCTGCAGTTTCTACACCCTAATCCAGACAGACCACACCACCAGCTTTCACTGCTGCTGATGGAACGAAGTTCTCATGGTTTTCCAATTAATTAAGCAGGTCATCTACTCTCCACCTCCAGCACTGGCCACATCCTTGCCACTTTTCTTCCCATCAGTGTCGTTGTGTCTTCGGAGAGAGCAAGAGCCACACGGGCTTCAAACCACTCTGCAGGACCCAAAGACATAAAAGATATAAAGCTCTGCAGACAGCTGCACTGCTGCTAATAGAATGTTACACAGCATCCTAAGGTCTGCTCTTCTAAAGACACATTTATCATGGAAAACCTCCAAAGCAAGGAAACATATTCAGGTGTATGAGAAATGGGAACTTCTTCAGGGTCAAGCAAAGAGCAACTGCAAAGATATTTAGGGATGCAAAATGCTGCATGATGGTGTAAATAAATCAAAGATTGTATCATTAAAAAAAAGAAAAAAGAGATAAATCGCTGTACACAGTGAAGGGATTAAAACAGAACACTCTCCATAGGCAAGATATGAATCTATTAACTTCCTCAAATTCACACTGACTCTTGCTCCCAATAACGGTGACACCTTCCTTCTCGGTGCTTCCCATGAATTCATCACAGCGTGAACCTTATCTCTGCTTTCTCCTTAAACTGAACTGGCACAAATAACAAAAAGAAGCCATTGATTCTCAGGTCAGGCCACTCTTACACAGGGTGCTACCACAGACAAGAGGAAAATGCACTAAGGAAAAAAGGGATGTGTGTGAGCCGTGACATCCAGGCTCATTCAGGTGTGCACCTGATTCTTCCCAAAAGTTATCAGGTTTTTCTAGTCTGGGAATCTCTCCACATGATATGAGCATAAGTAAATGCACCTGAAGTACACTTGTGTCGTAAATTAAGTTTAAAATTCTTGCATATTGCTTTTTTCACTTAAGCCGATTTGCAGAATCCAGTTACCTGTACCGAGACTCCCACTAGCACAAATCAGCGAGGTTTTCCTTCGGTTAAACGGCACAGGAGGATTCGTACTCTAAAGCGAGAGAAGAGCCTGCTAGTCCGAGGAGGCGAGGCACACACGTGCTCTGCTTTCAGCACCTTCCCCGCAGCTGCAGTAAAACACTTATCTGGAACATTATCAGGTCTTTGAACCTGGCAAGGCGGGGAACACGCCTTGATCTTCCCGAGCTTTGTTGCCACTCAAGTCAGGCTGTAACTTGTGCCAGCTTGCCGCGAGACTGGGGGAGAACAGAGAAGGTGCAAAGTAGCATCAACATGATTTTGCTTTTTCAAGATGACTTAATGGTTTATCGCATTTGGCTTTCTGTTTCTGCTTTTTAGGCTTAATGAATTGCCATTGAAAAAAAAATAATTATGACATATGGTTTCGTTATTTCAGACGAGTCCATCTTTTTAAAGTATTTGCTGTATTTCAAATAGAGAGCAGAGCAGTCAAGCATGTAAGATAGTCAAAGTAAATTGATAAGTCCTGGTTTATTAAAAATTAGCTAGTCCAACTGACACTTTGAAAGGTGCCAGTCTGTCCCAAATAAGTACAAAGTGCTCAAAGACTCTGGTCTTGAATGACTCACTGGTTTAAAAACAATTCCTGTAACAGTAGAAACGACCCACTTTTTAATCGACTGGAAAGTTATTTTAGGTATTTTATGCATATTTACATAATAGTCACCAAGATTGGCACTGAAGGATAAAATTCAAGGACCAGTCTGATGCTATCCATATTTTAGGCACTCCTCCGTAGACAGGGCTGCCATTTAACTAGAACTCTTCTGAACTCATATTCATTCTCTGCTGTATCCAGCTTTGATCTACAACACAGCTCCCGAACTTTGTTACTCAGACTAAACTGTGTTACTGACACTGAATTTACTGTAGCATGAATTGAACCAGCATAAACACCCTGCAGGAAACATGGTAGGTAAGAGGGAACTACAGAATACTTCACTAGAAAGTGCTAATTTCCTCCAGAAACACTCAATCATTCCAGAAGAGCTGCTTCACCCCGGATAAAACCTAACCAACCATTACACTTGGTTCCCCAAACTGTCAACACAGTTCTAAGCTTAGCACACCATTATTCTTCCTTATGCCAAAAGTGTTGAAATGTTTCACTCCTAATGTGGCATAATTCTCTTCTAAAAATGCAATCTGCAGCATCTAAGAAGACTGTTACCATTTCCTATTCTACAAGCAATCATCAGCCTAAAATAACCTTCACTTTCACTGTGTGCAGTGCTTTCTGCACTGCTGCATCATTTTCCTCGGTCATCATCTTACTTCAAGAAGCGAGCAGGGTATTTTACAAGCACCAGCCATTTAGAAAACTTGCAAAACAAATACTTGGAACTGTACAGTCTCCTGTTTGTGGGCAATCATGACCTGGCTTCAGGGTAAATTAAGTAAAAATAGACTATTCCACTATCAGTTTTGTCATGCAGAACTATTTAATGTAATCAGAAACATTCAAACTGAGAGAATGAAACTGAGGCAGAATGCCTGTCCCTGTCCACAGGAACTCACCTATGGAAAGCAGAACAACATTCTCTAGATAGTCCTATGTGTGGGTCCTAATAATCATTTTGGGAAGGACTTCTTTTGAAAAATTTCTTTCTCCATTACCTGTCTTCCTTCATTTTGAGAAGGAAGTAATGCTAATACTCTTATACGTAACAGCAGAGACTCCTACTCTACAATTATCATTTCTATCATTCACTAAACATTCTTCAAACCTAAAAGGCAAGCAAAAAGGGTGTTCAATTTTGTGTTTGCTTTTTGCTTTATTTAACATTTAGGCTATGCCTATTTGTCTTCAAATCAGCAAGTTACAGTCACTTTTCGACTGGCACTCAGCAGCACGACATTTTCCATGAGACAGGGGCTGGCTTAACTCACTATTTATTCTAGAGGATAAGGTCTGTGTGTAGATGTGGCACTTGGGGACACGGTTCAGAGGTGAACTTGGAGCTGCTGGGTTAATGGTTGGACTTGATGATCTTTAAGGTCTTTTCCAACATGAACACTTCCATGAAGTAGCAGGTCCATTCATACACCCTCCACCTGAACCTGGCAGTGCTGGTGGCTGGAGGCACCTGCAGTACACAGGGGATGTGCCCAGTGCTTAGGGGAGAAGCATTTTACCACTGCTGCTCAGGAGTTACTCATCCCAAAAGTGCCAACGCACCCATAACCAAGGTACTCAGCTTTCCTGAGTTCCAAGGGTATTTGTCTTGTGGCAATGCTTGAATTCTTTCCTTCTGGAAAGAAGCACCACCTGTGTATGGCAATGGTGTGAAACACTGTTTTTACATCCTGAAACATCCACCAAAATCCTGAAGCTGCAGATGCAGAGAAGCCCCAGTACCCTGCAGGAGGCTCTCTCTCTACCTCTCTATTATCTCTATTCTTATTTCTTAATCCCAGCTCTGAGCCCTTCCCTCCATCTTCCACAAAAATAAAGGAGATCATCATATACATTGAAGTATTATTTTGACACCACTTAGCAGGAATTTGTGCCAAAAAAGAAATGAGGGAGCAGGAAAGAAAGAATAAGGAGCTGTAGGTTGGGTTTTTTTTTTTTTAATGGAAGGCAAGTCCCAGGAGTTCACATTTATCCTCACAGGTAACGAGCTATTTTGGTATCCTCCTCTCCCTAAAACAGTGAGGAGTGCAAACACCAGCAGAGAACACTGGGGCTGATGTCAGTGTTAAAATTGCCCTAAAGCCCCAAAAGGTAAAGTGAACAGAAGGGGGCAGGCTGGCAGAGAGGAGATAAAAATAGAAGAGTGACTAGACTTCACTTGACAGCTATTTCTGGACGAACTACGGAAAGAGATCTGAGAAGCTTTTCTATTTGTAAGGGAGACCAAGACCAAACATAGCTGCCTTCTAGAAGGCCACAGTCCTGCACCAGTTTTGTTTATGATTCTCCTTTTCTAAATCCCCGTGTTCTTGCTATTTGGAAACAATGCTGTTCAGCCAAAACATCATTATGTGTCTAAGTGAGAAAGCAGATGAGATTTTCTGGAGCAGGACAGCAATGTGTGTGGCATTTCAATTTAACAGAAACAAAGCTGACAGCAGGTTGCAAACTGGGCAGCAAATCACAATGCCAAGCAGAGTAAACTAAGCCACAGTGTTTTAGGAAAATAACCAAAACCCTGCAGTATTTCCAATAGGATGTCTTCTGTTTTCCCACTCCAAAATGATTAGTGAAATTCTAACCAGTTCCAATTATGGATATGGACTAACAACAACAACAGGGACCTCCCAATTACAGCATGGAGTGCCTGACTGACATATGGCTCTGGGGATGAATATTTTTGCCTGTTCAAGCCCTTTCCTCTTGAGTACCTCTGCTAAAATTCCTTCCATTGAGTAATTTCTATCCAGACCCTGGCTGAGCTGGCTTTGTTCCCATTTAAAAGGAAACCTGCAGGCAGAAGAAAGCAGTGCCATCTGCCCAGTCAGGAGCTGCTTTAATGGGGAAGTTTGATGTGAAGGGGAACAGCCTATTACACTTTATCTTCAGCAGCAGGAGTGATTTTCTTCCTTTCCCAGGAGCAGGTTACAGCAAGCACTCTCATGCCTGAAGTATTTGTCCACAAATATACATAAATCTCAATGGATATGTGCAAGCAACCTCCAGAAAAAAATCCATCCAGCATCCCTTTTTTCACGTTCAACCTGCAGTTCAGTCTTCCCATTTCTCTTTACCTGTCATACCAGTTGGGTTTGTTCTGTGACAGCTTCATCAGCCTCCACTTTCTATTCCTGTAAGTGAATGATGACCCTGCCATCACACCTGAGAAGAATGAGCAGTGGCAAGGCCCTGTTGTCCCTACACAGAGAATTCTGCTGCTTCTGAATATTTTTTTCCCAAGCTTCTTGTCCCTTTTACGTAACTGTTCTGACTGGATGATTTGCTCTGAAGTGTCATCTGGAGCAGGTTTGGGACTTGTGTGGCCCAGTTCAGATTTCACAAGAAACAAAGGAAAAAATTCCTCTGAATATTTTCATCCTTGCAAATATCTTCAGGGCTGGGAAAAGATCTTTCTGTTCTTGCCAATTAACCATGCAGAGTTTTTATCCCTCCTTGTTGGGTAATCTTCTCACTAGACCATCTTTGCAGAGAGCAGTGGATTCTCTCTGGGCTGCTGGCAGTTTTACTTAATTGCATGTTTAACTTTTTATTCAGCACTTAAACCCATAACGATGGGAAATGCACACATGCAAGCAGCAAACTATTATCTGCCATTCAAACTCCCTAGAGAACTCATAAACATCTTAATATTGCTGCCACACTTCTGTCCCTTTCAGAGGAAAGTGCCACAGCTGGATGGGAAACAGGATGAGAAACACATTTACAGGGTAAGTTCAGTGATACATCAGCTATTGCTGACCTGGAATGACTGGGGAAGTGCAACTTTGGTCCTCAATGTATATTAAAAAAATATTTTGGAAAAAAAAAAATCAGCCAACTCAATCAGTGCTAAACACAAACAGATATTAGGGACTTCACCATAGGTTACTCCAACCCATCAAGCAGAAAACATTCTGTATCAGGGCACAGCAATTTCCATTCTCTTCTCCTCTCCCAACTCTGAGGGCTAAAATAAAAAAACATTGGAATTTATTTCCTATTTCATTCCAAGCTACAAAATTTGCTCTGGAACATACTCGTTGCTACTGGATTGCCCTCTAGAAAAGCAATTTCTGTTTTAAAGTACTTCCAGCCCTTATCACTGCAAACCTTTTGAAATATGAATGACCTCTAACCAGCAACAAAGCCACTGAACTCTTCAGAAACAGCAGATCAGCTTCAGCATTAACTGTTATCCTTCATTACAGTGTGCTAGGTTTAGAAATTAATGTTGCTAGCACTCCAGAAGGACCTGATTAATGGATCACCTCAGAGAGGCAAAGACATGACACTCCCCATGCCAGGTGCAAAACCCTGCACGTTTTGCAGTCTTTGTCAAAACCTCCAGTTTCCCTGTGATAAACTTCTATGAGTCAGGTATGACAAGCTAATACAAAAGAGTGTGATAAAGTACATGAGAGTGCTGGAAACACATGAATTAATCAGAAAATTATTGTATTATAAGCTTTTCTAGTTTCTCTATTAATATTTTTTTCAGTACTCCAAGCTGTCAGGTATTTCCAGGCTTCTCTGTCACAGTGCAAAGGCTTTGGTGGGGACCACACCAGGCTTGGCAGAGCCTCCAGCTGATCACTGGCAGATCCACTGCTCCCAGCACACATGGAGTGTGTTTGGGGAAAGGAAAGATACCTGAGAGCCTCCTGGACCCATCAGATTAACCCCAGCAAGGAATCTGTAACACCCCTAAGTAATTCTCATGAAAATTACTTCAGCTGCTTTCAGTCTTCTGGTTCTGAACCATCCTGGTTCTCATTTAGGCTGCTTTTTTCTTTAATAATGTGATTTAAGAGCATCATGGAAGTTTTCAACTTTAAAAGCTGCAGAACAAAAGGCAAGTAAGCTTTATGGTCTCTAATGAATAGTTATTGCTCCATTTATTTAAGTTGTACTTATCACCATAAATACCTACTAAACTCCCCATACTGGTGCAATCAGAGCTTTCCCAGGAAATATCCTTTGGTAAATGGATTGCAAATAAAGTAGGAAAATAAATGAACAACTAGAAACGCTCCTTAAGAAAAGTCTTCAAACAGAGGAAAGACTGAAGATCAATGAACATTTAAGTATTTCACAGTTTAGGCCTATTCACTGCACAAGATCCAAAATAGTTTCCTTGTGAGTATTGCATAATATGTTCATTCAAAATGTAGCAAGTTTTCTCCCAGAACACACCAAGACACAGTTCTCTCCCCCGCTTTTTTGTCTTTTAAATATGAACACGAGAATTTCACAGCTGATAACGTTATTCTGGAAACTACACAGAATATTCTGGAAACTACACAGAATATTCTGGAAAGGCTCAAGCTGGGACTCCAGTGCTGCAAGAGCAAATGTTTCCACATATTCAGATTCTTCACGCATCACTCTTTCTGAAAGGTGAGCAATAGAACAAGTAGCTTTTACAGCATTCTGGGAGCAACCTCTGGCCTCCAGACCATAAATAAGGAAAAAAAGACAAAGCACACATACCTTCAAAGCACATTTCTGGCCTGTCTCCTTGTTGAAACACTCCAGTACTTTGCCATTGATTCCTAACCCTAGCACACGTTTGGAGAGTTTGTAGTCGTCTGTAACTGCATGTTTTTTTATCTCTAGTTTGACATGGGCTGTTCCCCCAGGCAAGGATTTCACGCTGCTCTTGCTCTCCACATGACTCTCTGCCTGGGATTCCTGTTCACCTTCACTTTGTTCCATATCAGGGAAGAGGCTGGGATGACAGAGATACCCGACAGATTCCTGTGGGGTATCCTCAGCAGAGCCCCTTCTTTTAAGCAATCAAACCCAATGCTTCAAACAGTCCATTTGCTCGCCATTTAGACCTGAATAAAAACGTAAACAAGCGTTAGTAACTGATGTCAACTAACTGTTGTCCCACCTCACCGCTTTTCTCTTAACAAGATGACCAAGGCACCAGAGACAACACAAGTGGAGGGTCACCTCAGGAAAGCACACTTTGGCTTTACAGACCAGTCACCCCAGCTCAAATACACACAGCTCTCAGTCTGCGGGTATAAATCACTGCTTTTACTGCAACAAAAAGTAACTGAGTAACTGCTGAGTCTTGGAATAACACTAGAGCTAAGCTGTGTACAACAGAACAGAGCTTCGAGCTTATAAACCCGCATCAGCCACTTGTTGCCTCAATGTCTTATGTAGAAATCCTCACAATGGCCCCCTGCCTCATCCCGCTACTCCCAAATTACGCAAGAGAACCACGAATACCTGGACTGAACCCCAGAGTGACACTGCCTGGGCAGGCACCGAACCCCGGGACTGTGCTTTAATTGCCTGGGTCCACAAGCGAGGGGCAGGGACCCCCAAACCACCCAAAAACTGAAGTCCGTGGAGGTGCCATGGCGTGGCTCCCAAAGCCGAGCGGGTCCCGCCGGGGACTTGAGGGGGATCCCCGGGGCGGGTCCCGGTGCCAGCAGCCCCGCTGCCACGAGCGGAGGGGCCGCCGGCTCGGNCCCCCGACAACCGGCCGGGAGCGGGCCGGGCCCGAGCCGGGAGTGGGAGCTGCCTCGCCTTGAGATTCCACTGCTCGGGCTCCCCTGAACGACCCTGATGGGGAACAACCCCCGCGGTCATTTGAAGGGGATTTAAGGCAGTGATTTTAAGCACGATATTAATTTATTGGGGTAAACGGCCCTGGTGGAGGGGGGAAATGAGGCTGCAGCGGCGGCGGCGGCTCCGGGCCGGTACCGCAGCGCGCCCGCGCGGTGGCACCGCCGGCCCTTCCCCCGATGGCTCCTCTGGGAACGGGAGGAATCGCTACGTTCGCTCCAAACCCCGAGTTAAACGGGCTGTTGCAGTGAGGCTCGATAGCGGGCAGCGATCCTTCGGGCGCTTGGCTACCGAAAGGGTGCTGCCACTCCATGCAGTCCCTAAACGCGACCAAGGACGCGGTCAGTGTTTCTCGGCGCTTTCGGATGCACAGTAAGGATACTAAAAGTGATGGTTCCCACAGCAACTGTCGCTCATCACTGGTACACATAGTGTGGTTCCAGGGATGTGAAATGCTGAGCTTTTTTCCCTACATGTGAAGATGAGTCATGCATCGAAATGGAGCTGTATTCATATCACTGGAAGGAGCTTAAAGTTCACATGCTTTACGAGTTAAAAATACATTTGTCATTTTACGTAACATAATGGCATCTGGAGTTCTAGCAGTTAGGAAAATAATTAAAAGGGCTAATGAGCCCTTTCTCCAAGGAATAAAAAGTAGTTCAACTTAGCAGGATGCAGATCTGCAGTACATCACCATGTGATGTGACGCTACAGCTATTCTGCCTCAGGTTTCCCTTCCAGGCTTTCAGCAGTTCAGCTGCTAGAGGGCCTGGTCTTCTGAATCAGTTCACCTATTCTGGGCTAATCAAATCCCTGAGGAAAACAGCTATTTCCAATCTTTTCAGGTTTAGCTGTCAGCCTTCTTAGTCTTCGCATCACCTCCCACTGCGGTAGTCTCAGAGAAATGTATATGTAACTGTGAGCTCCCAGGTTGCAAACCTTCAATAACACGTTTCTGCAGTCACCAGCTTGCTCTGATTTTCCTTCCCATAGCTTCTGCCCGTCTTTGCTTTTCTGTTTGTCCTGGATAGTAGCTTCCTTCTCTTTGCAACAGGTAACTATTAGTCCTCTGCACTCAGCCACTGGGGGCCAGACCCTTCAGAAAACTTCTGAATCTCTCTGGTCTCTTCTGCATTTTTTAATTTGAAAACCATACTTGCTCACACCCATCTGTAGCTCCCATTCCTGGCCCCGCTTTGGATCTTTCCACATAAATCTCACCCAAAAGCCTGTGGCTGCCCCAAGCAGGCAGGAGTTAGACTGACTAGCACATTGAAGCTGGTAGAAGGCGATTTATGGCTCTATTCTAGGAAATATTAAATGTTGCAAAAATTCCAAGCAGATGTCTACTTAAGGGCTTGCTATTTTTTATAGTGTGTCAGAAGCAAGGAATTTCATTAAGAAACCATGACTCTTTCTAACTATTATAAGAATGAGTTTCTAAAAAAAAAAATAAGCTGTGCATGGAAAGCAAGGAGGAAAGATGAGGGAATGAGACAGGATGTGTGAAATTAGTTGGTTCTACATGTCTCAGTTATGAGCCATCTCCTGATGAGAAGAGTTAAACCGAGGGGATACAAACCACATTTTTCAAGTCAGAGGGGCATCTCACTGGATGAAAAGCTTGTTTGGGTTCACCAAGTGATGTTGCCTGGATATGCTCTTGACAAAGTTCATCATTTTACCAGCAGCCAGTAATAAGTTGAAACAGGGCAAACCATCTAAAAACCCAATGTGAACCATGGTTAATAAAGCCTTACTTCAACCCTCTGCTAATTTCAACCACCATAAATTCCTAAAAAGCCCTAAAAAGCCTCACTCTACACAGGGATGGTCCCAAAATAAAAAGCAGCTCCTGAAGCCTCTCTCTGTGCTCATGGCAGGTGGAGCTCCATTAGCATCCTCTGGAGATGCTGATGGAGAATACACTGACAGGCCCACAGCAGTTCCTTGAGCCGGGGGATGATTTTCATTCAAACAGATGGTTTTATTTATTGATGTTTTGCTTTTTGAAGTTAAAAAAACAACCCTAAAACAGTACTAAGGCTGTTACAGGCTAAGAGCCCACTACAGCAAAAGTTCTTTCATCTTCAGAAAAATCCCTAACACTGTAAATTAAACATTAATCCTATTTTTACCAGAAGTCCCCAACAGCAACAACGCAGAGCAACTTAAATTTCAAAAGAGAATTTGGTATAGCTCAGTTATGCCCGCTTTGTCCCCAAAAAAAAGAGCTTATAAGAGAAAACAGCAAATATTAAGGTCCTGTTCTTTCAATAAGCTTTGGAGCAGCAGCCCCTTTCCTCTAACCAGTGTCTTAATCTGGTGAAGTTTTTTTATTTAGGCCAGCACACAGTCTGGATACGTTCTCCCTGGTTCTATCACGTCTTGGATATCATGGATACCTGCTTTACAGACAGACAGCACCACTCTGTTTAAACAGAGAAGTTTAATTTTGGCTATTCCACTGGGTATTTTCACTGCTTCTTTGCTGTGCTATAGCGATTTAATAACTGGGATCAAAGACATTTCAGACTTTCAAATGTCTCATTTCCTAATAAAAACAAAATGAAATAACTGAGTTTGCTGTCATCTGGAGAGCTAGGAAAGCTGACGTCATCAAATGTTCTCTGAGGGACAGCACATTTTGAGGAATGATACCTGAATGGTACAGGGGTTTCAGTTTCCTTACATACAAAAGTGATTTGCTTGGGGGTCAGCGCCTTGATAGCAGTGTCTCATGGAAATCACAGCCATCAGCTTTGATAAAGAAATTGTCAGCTGAAAATTGGTGACTAGTTTTGCTGAAACTTTGCTTTGTCTGAGTAACAGTTCTCTATTTTTTTCTGCTGTTATGAGAAATCCACGCTCACGGGATGCATTATATAGATGTCACCAAAGAAAAAATCCTCTGTACTGTCAGGTTGAAGTGAGGACACGGCTTTGTTTGGTTGGGCGGTTGCAACAACCTTATTAAATCCCCCAGGAAGTTCTTCAGAAACTGCATCTGTGATATTAAAAGAAAGAAAGGGCAGCTCTACAGAGTAATATTTTGATATGAAGGAGAACAAAAGCAGCCTCTTGTAGGATCTTTAGTTTAGTCTGTCATGTACACAGTGGTCTGAAACACAAACTATATGAATGTTTTTTTCTCCTGTCTTTTGGCTCTGCTCTGGAGGTGTCTGTCTCAGACTTATCAAAAAGGCATGGGAAAAAAAACCAAACTCAAAAAGCTCATCAGCAATCAGCCTGACTTTTTTCTCTCCTGACTGACACAAAACCAGGTTTATAAAGCTCTTTCATAGGCAGTGATCTTGACTGATGCGTTGTTGCTAGAACAACTTCTCTTTTATTCTCAACACCCTCTGTCCTTGTGTCCGTGGGATTATAGCATGGTTTCCAGGAGGAATTAAAACTCTGGCTACGAAGCCGCTTCTAGTTAAGGAAAGGGAAGTCTCAAGAACACTTATCTCACCATCTGGAGAGCCTGTCCTAGTACCTGACTTTGCTCCTTAAGATTAATTCCTTCATGTTAGCACATAGCAGGTATTTCCCTATAGAAATACAGATGGGGATAGAAAAGCTGTTTTTTTTATGCCTGGCCTCAGACACCCTATTACAGGTACCTTGTCTTGGTCATTGAGAAGGTTTTGGGAGGCTCCATCCATGCTGCTCCACGGCTTATTGATGGGGGAGTCAAAGGCATACCAGCTGGACATTCTTTTTCAGCAGACAGAAAAAAAGATACATTTTTTTTCACAGAAGAATCATAAATCAAAAGCATAAAAAACCTTCCCATCTGTCTAAGGAGACGGTGCTTCATTTTATGCTGCAGTGGAGCAGAAGAAATTAATCTCTTTCGTTGAAACATCCTGCAACTAATGGGTATGACAGCATTGCCTGGAAGTCCTGGGGTGGCCTTCCAGACCACTCAGGAATACAATTTTTGCAGCATTTGAATCAAGCAGAACTCCTAACAGATGCCACTCTGCCATCACCTTCTAGGTCACCATGTGCCACAAGCCTTGGGACGACAAATATGCCGAGTTCCTTCTAACAGCCCAGGGTATTTTTTCACAGCTTGAAACGAAACCCATTCCTTTCTGCACATCCTACTGCTCGTGGAGCCGGCTCAGCTGTCCCTGTATCCATGGCACAGCTCACCCACACCCTGGAGACTCCTCCATTGTTACTCAGGAGGTTGGGAAATCAAAACCACAACACTAAATGCACCACCTGTTGTTGATTAGAGGAACTGGTGTGTCCTACTCGAATAACGAGCTGGCCCCTGTGCACAAGGAACTTGTTGTTGGTAACGTTGGGTCACTCGGTGCGGTTCCTTACACCACCGCTCAGGGTAAGGACCAGGCAGTAACAAAAGGGGTGACTTTCAGTCTTGCAAGCTACCGGTGAAGGTAAATCCAGCCCCCAGGCTGGGGAGACCTCTCTCAAGAGTTACGACACACCTCTCTCAAGAGTTACTATTCTGGATGTTACTTTTTATGTACACCAATTCTACAAGATCACAGGAATGTCCAAAAGCGCAGCAGAAGTCATGTAACACCCGCAGTGAGAAGGGCCTCCGGCCACCGGATTTCCCAAGCACACACGTAGCAGCAGATGGTGCTGTTGTGTCAGTGAACTTTCCTGAAGGACTAACTGCCTCACGATTTCTGGATTTTCTTCCCTGACTTTATTGCGAGCTTTGAGCTTCCTTTGATACCTTTCCTAACTAAAGCCTAGCACTCAATGATATCACTCAACAGTATTTTTTGCTACTGCCTCTGTAATATCTTTATTATTCAAGACAGTACTCTGGAAAGCCGTTTATATGAATATAAACTGGGTTTAAACAACTAATTTGTGTGAATGGCAGCAATTTATATTGACTCTGCAGGGCCTGGGACGCTGGCATATGGGGCACACTGTGCTGTTCCCATCTTGGGGCATTGCCCTGTGCCCGAGGAGTGCAAATGAGCACAACGTTCATGTCGAGTGATGAAGCACTGCTGAGTGCTCCTGACTTCAAACCCATCACTGATTTTTTTAGATAAAACAGCCCAGGCATTAGCCTGATTTGAATTTTTTTTTGTTTGGTGGTCCCCTAAGGAAGTTTCCAATGCAAACGCAAGCTCCTTTCATTGATGCGCACACCCATCAGCTACTTGGAGCCAACGCTCCTCTCGACGGGTTCTGCAGGACGGTGAGCAGAGCGGCTCGGGTCCTGCAGGACGGTGAGCACAGCGGCTCGGGTCCTGCAGGAAGGTGAGCAGAGCGGCTCGGGTCCGGTGGCTGAGGCTGGAAAACCAGTGCGGGAGAGCGGGCCGGGTGCCGGGAGCAGCCGCTGCTGCCAGCGCTGTCCCTGCTTTTGCGGCGATGTGTCCTCTGAGCGCGGCTCCCCTGCGCCCGACATACAAATGGCTGCTCAGCCCCAGCACAGAGCCTGCACAAAAAGCCTCCCCCAGGCGAGGATCACTAGATGGAGCCCAATTCTAAGTGAAAAAAAAAGATGCAGCCAGCTCCTCACTGCCGGCGCTGGGCCGCAGCGCTCCTGCCACACACACATCCCTCCTGGGCACACCAGGCCGGGATCTCAGCGTCCCCTCCGCGGCTGTCGAGGAATTAAATACCTTCTGAATGTGCAGGTTCACTGTGGTTTACCGGAGACAAGAGCTGCTCCCAGCTCTGTAGTCTAGATCTGTTCAAATCCATCGTGCTGCACCACCCACAGAAGGTTTAACCAACCTCGGATGTAGATGTGAAGGGGCACAGGCACGCAGGTGTCCTCTGCAAACCTGGGCCAGGGCCACAAAGGGGCCTCCGAATGATCGTCTGAATGTTGTGCTTGCTGTGCACAGGAAAGGTGAGGATTGAAATTCCTCTGCCAGCCCCTCGCCTCCCCTTGTGAATTTACACACATTCTGAGGAAGTGTGAGCTAAAGTCTGCCAGGCTCGGAATCAAACTGGTCAAGAAGTGCCTGCAGGCTGACATTCCCATCCCCTTGAGATGGCCTCAGAGCACATGGATGGATGGATACTCAGGATACTGAGATGGCCCTCAGCACCTCTCTCTTCGCATAGCTGGGTATTATTAGCAGCACTCATTACTGCACTGCCCCTGATTCAGGACAGAAAATGCATGGAAGCGTGCAGGAGGCTGAGCAGCTGCCAAACGAAACTGTGGGGAATGAAAGGCTGAGTCAGGGGCAGAACACAGCCTGCCTGCTCTCAGGCTCATGTCCATGCGGTTAGAAGGGAACACCCTTCTAACCTCACCCTTATCAGCATCCTGCCTTCCCCTCTCCTTCCGGCCCCATCTACTTCTGAATATTCTGAATGGCACAATGATTATTAATATTTTTAAGTATTCAACCTACTCCAGTGCAGGTGGCAGACAGACCACTCTCATTCTCTCATCTCTGATAAGTGAGGAGGTGGCAACTCGTGGCAGGAAAAGACAAAAGCAACCTTTTGCTATAAAGTGTTAAAAAAATAAAACGTTCGATAACCCTAAAAGAAACCGAAATATTTCCTCGTGGGTTGCCAGATTTTATCTCGACAATATTCTATAAATGCAGGACAAAACGGTGGTGGTGTAGCCTTTTCCAGGACACTTTGCTGATCTGATACCTGATTCACAGGAGACACCCAGGTGACCGAGACAACCTACGCAGCGTGACAACCACACAATCGCTGCTCAGAGCAGCAGACCCTGCAGCACACCCTCCTCCTACTCCCCAGGTTTCACTGGAAATTGCCCCAGTCCGTTCGCCCCTCCAGCCCCACGGCCTCGCCCCTTCCCAGGACCCGCTGCAGCGCTGCTCAAGCGGCGCCGCCGGCTGGGGGAGGATGCCGACCCAACGGGGAGAGGAGGGGAGCGGAGGCACAGAACGACACCGCACAACTACAAACGCTGGACAGCGAAGGGCAGAGCGGCCCCTGCCCGCGAGTAAAGGCGAGGGAGGCTCGCAGCGGCCGGGCAGGAGGCGGTGGGCGCTGCCGGCCCCGCCCCGGGCGGCCCCGCGCATGCGGCGGCGGCGGCGCCCATTGGCAGCGCCCGG